>CAJQZJ010032455.1:424837-490970 GCA_907164525.1 Lophiomys imhausi
AGAGAGAGAGAGAGAGAGAGAGAGAGAGAGAGAGAGAGAGAGAGAGAATATGAATTATTTCAGAAAAATCAGAACAAACTGTAATGATTTAATGTATATCCACACTGGATCATGAGCATTTTGAAGAGCTCAAGAGCATTAGGTTGTCACATGGAGCTTCGTATATTGTGGGCTGGCTTGACTACATTTGTAGCAATATAGTGAAGTGCCTGAGTTAACTCCAAACTTCTGAGAGCCTAGTTTTATTTATTCCTTTTTAATTTTGCCAGCATGTGTGTATGTGGACCTATGCATGGACCTGATCACATATACCTTGAACCCTAGGAACCAGAAAAGGGTGTCGGATCCACTGGGACTGGAGGTACATACGTGAGTTACAATGCTTGGGAGTTACAGTGTAGGTGCTGGGAATCGAACTTTCTTCTGGAAGAGCAGCCAGTGCTCTCAACTACAGAGCATCTCTCCAGTTCTCACTTTAGAATTTTAAAGTGATGTTCTCTGTCTCTCTTTCATCCTGTTTGCTCTCACAGAATTCTTTCACCTGTTCCCCCAGGGCCTTTCTTTTGCCAGATGCTTGTGAGGAACATGATTCACAGATTCTGGGAGTACAAAGACTACTATTCAAAAATAACATGACTAAAACTCAAAACAAAGATTGCAATGTCGCTGGCAGAACAATTTTTTTTTCTTTTTTCCTTCCAGATAAGTCTGTAACTGAGAACGGATTTAATACTGGAGGGAAGAGTGCCTGGAAGGTGGGAGAGGCTAGGCTGAAACACTATGTCAGAGGTCAGTTTCTTTGAATTTTAATATACATATTTGTCATTTGCTATATCTTTAAATGCATAGTTAGGCTCAGTACAATTAGGATAAGGTCCTAAAATACCATTTGTTTTCCAAATTCCCAGGAGGTGCCACTGTTACTTTTCCAGGAAAATAGCATGGGAATGAATTCCTCCATAGGTTACTTGGGACTTGACTCAGTACCTAGTCATGTTTGTTTTTTCTGTTTTTTCTTTTCTTCTTCAGATGCAAGATCTCCTCCCTATGGAACTCTGGCTGCCTTGGAACTCTCTATGAAAACCAGACTGGTCTTGAGCCCACAGAGATTCACCTGCCTCTGCCACCGAAGCACTAAGACTAAAGGCTGGAGCCACCACAGCCGGTGCCACTTCCTGTTCTTTAGCCAACCTGGTATAAAAAACCAAATCGACCAGTGGTCAGCCCATATGCCTCAATTCCAAGAGACATTGTCTCACAGCTTTTGTTTCCCCTTGATGTCATCATCATGAAGAACTCAGAAACAGATGGTTCTTAGGATTTTAACTGAGCTCTCAACTAAAGCACAAAGAGTTTTCGACAACTTAGTGGGTGGTGCCTTACTTCATATACACTGCCGGACCAGATTTAATCAGTGTGAATTTTTTTTTCTGAACCCGGAGTGAAATAAACACTCAATTCCTTTAGCACTCATACTGCAGTGTGGGTGATGGATTGGAATAGTAGGCGAGACACAAAGTGAAACCTGAGAGTACCATGATAGTCTCGTGCTGCTCCCTAGAATTTCACATGGTTTCTGAACAGGGAAAGGCTTTCAGGAGTTTAAGCAGATTGTCATAATAATATAAAATTTAGGGTTGGAATAGATAAAGGAAACTATATGAATTTTACATTACAAAATTTTGTGAGGGACTGAACATGAACAGCAGGTTGAGTGCTAATCTTAGGACATGGCAAACAGCCTTTAGGAAAATATTCTCCCCATGTTATTGCTAGGTCTGAGTATTTCTGTACCCTTAACATTCATACATTGAAATTGAACCTTTGAGGTGGTATTGTCAGCATGTATGTCGTTTGGGAGGTAGCTTGGTCTTGAGGGCAGTACTGTTACAACAGTACAGAAGATTTTATATGAAAATCCCCAAACAGCTCTGTCTTTCATCATGTAAGAACACAGCTGGAAGACATTACTCACTAGATACCAACCTCAACAACTTGTTTAAACTTTTCTTGGACCTCCAAGACTCTAGAAGCATAAGAAATAATTTTTGTAAATATAGACAACACAATCTATAGTTGTTTTCTGTGGAAGGCCAAGTTGATTAAAGGTATTTGATTTTTGTTTCTAATACACTGTGCCCTCCCCTGAGATCTACTCTATAGTGACAATTCAGTCTTTTTATCCTCAGTTTCATTTACTGTGTTGGTTTATTTCTTCTTACAACTTGACCTCATATATAACACATTTGACTTAAATTAACATCCAATATTCACTAAATTTTGACTTTTGTCAATACTGTTAAACTTAGTTCATATCGTTAATTACAAATTTTATGTTCTTTAAAGTCACTTCCTGTAGACTCTGTGGACAATCACATTGTAGTTTGCAATCAATGTGAGAATGCAGGTAGTATTTTGAGTCTTCAAATTTAACTTTATTTTGGTAATTTTTTTTCTGTGCTGTAGTGTTAGATATTCTAATATACTATTTGTCCCTTTTTTGTTTACTCCTACATTTTAGTGGAACACACACCTAAGAAATTGTGTATAGGTGTTATGTCTTTTTTTTTATTAAATACTTTATTTTTTTTTCTTCAAGTTAAATCTCAGTCACAAACCCTTCCCTATTCCCCCTTCCTGTCCCACCCTTCCACCCTCTTCCCCCACCACCAGCTTCCCCTTTCAGTCCAACAAATGGTTCCTTCTCTAATAACAGTAAATACTATACAAAACAACAGAAATTAATATGCCACATTTATGAGAGTTAAATGCCCAGTATACCTTCCCAATGTCCAGTTCATACATATTTGGCCCCTGACTTTAACATTCTACCATCTAACCATCTCCATGAATTTAAAGTTCTATAACTGACTTAGCTTTCATACTAACATGCATCACTATTATAACCATCTTCTTAGATCTAGAATGCCCTCTTGATTCCTAAACAACTCAAAATTTAACTATGAGACTCTAGCTGTCTATTCTTCAACCACCTCAGAGACCTGAGGGGGATAAATATATCTGATTATATAGGAAGTGCAGGGCCTGCAGCTTTCAATACTAAGAAATGACAAACCAGTGACTGCCTGGACAGTTCCCCTTTTCTCTCCACACATTCCAGCATCAGTATTCAGCCTTTTGGTCCTGTTTCTCTGACAGACATTGATTGTAGAGCAGGAATTATGAAGGACTTACCTAACCTGTCTTGGCAGAGCTAGGCTGTCGACTTCCCTGCTACCAAGTTTTGTCCTTTTTGGACAGCAGTCTGTCTGCATTTGAAGCAAGGAGTTTTTTCATGCCAAGAGATAGGCTTGCCACTAGACAAGTCACTCCTAAAATGTTTTAAATTTCTACTTTATTTGGAATTTGGATATATATATATACACACACACAAACACACACACACACACACACACACACACACACACACACACACACACAAATTTAGGACTGATAGAGGTGTCTACACTGTATTTTTGTCCCAACATATTGGAGTTATTCATTTATTAATTTTATGTTATTAGAGACTTTTATTACCACATATTCATTATATATGATAATGAGTTTCAGTATAGGTGTTTTCATACTATATGAAATACAGCGTGTGTATAAATCATTGGAGAGAGTTAGGTATCCATCAGTAGCTCTCTCTTCCATGGTATGTGTTGATGGGCTCAATCCTGGCCAGATGATCACAGCTTCTGTGACTTTCAAAGTACAACAACCTATTATACCCCAAAGTTAACACTTGTATCTTTCTCATCTGCAATTCTTGATCTCTAATGTTGCTATTAGAATGTTCTGTGTGAAATTGAAATCAGATATTTCACATGATATTATTTTAATTTTTGTTACCAAAATCTTTTATAGTCTCTTTCATTACAGAATTTACACAAACATTTCATTTATTATGATTAAATATTTATTTATTTTATAGCATTTGGATAGATTTTTTTTAATTTTGAAATACGTTTTCCATTAAGAAAAATGCTATTGTGTTATTTTACCCTTATATTTTTATATATTTTTTCTTTTTTTTAACTAGATATTTTTTTTATTAAAATACTTTATTTTTTTTTCTTCAAGTTACATCTCAGTCACAAACACCTCCCTATCCTGCCCTTCCACCCTCTTCCCCCCAGAAGTTTCCCCTTTCAGTCCAACAGATGGTTCCTTCTCTTATAACAGTAAGTATTATACAAAACAACAGATATAAATATGCCACATTTATGAGAGTTAAATAGCCAAGTATACCTTCCCAATGTCCAGTTTATATATTTGGCCCCTGACTTTAACATTCTACTATCTAACCATCTCCATGAGTTTAAAGGTCTATATCTGGCTCAACATTCATACTAACTTGCAACACACTTTTAAGAGTATCTTCTTAGATCTATAACACCCTCTTGATTCCTAAACAACTCAAAATTTAACTATGACACTCTAGCTGTCTATTCTTCAACCACCTCAGAGACCTGAGAGGGATAAATATATCTGCTTATATAGGAAGTGCAGGGCCTGCAGCTTCCAAAATTAAGAAAGGACATACCAATGACTGCCTGGACAGTTCCCATTTTCTCTCGATACATTCCTGCATCAGTCTTCAGCCTTTGGGTCCTGTTTCTCTGACAGACATTTGTTGTAGAGCAGGGATTATGAAGGACTTACCTACCCTGTTTTAGCAGAGTATGGCATTCAAAGATGTTATCTTAAATTAAGATTTTCTTTCTTTTTTTGATATCGAGACATATCAGCGCCTGACAGCACCCCCTATTCTACTCCAAGTAGAAGATAAGCATCGAAGAACCTCCACTGTAAGATGGTTGAATTAGTGGCAAGCCTATCTCTTGGCATGAAAAAACCCCTTGCTCTAACTGCAGACAGACTGCTGTCCAAAAAGGACAAAACTTGGTAGCAGGGAAGTCGACAGCCTAACTCTGCTAAGACAGGGTAGGTAAGTCCTTTTTAACTAGATATTATAAAATTTAAATTACTGAAATATTTCATGGTGACTTTCTTATCCTATATATCAGTTAATATGTTGTTTCTTTTATCAAATATTTTGTGCACTTTGCTTTTCACATGGTATGTTGATTTGAAATTGCATAATAACATCAGTTTCTATGTTTTCTTTATTCTTCTTAGACTGTTTATTTACCACTCCATTGTCTATTCTATTCTTTTCTTCATCTAATGGGCATTATCTGTACTTTAAAAAAAATCCTTTTACTTTGTGTTTTGTCCCTATTTGATCTGGTTATTTTTCATTTAAAAATTGTCTGTGTGATGTATAGTTTGCGCAGGTTTGTGTGGGCATATGCTTACATGTATATGTGCACTAGTGTAGTAGACAGGGATTGACAGTGATTACTTTCTTTTATTACTCTCTAACTGTATATTTTGAGACAGGGTCTCTAATGAATCCAGACCTCATCAATCAATTCAGCTATGCTTTTTGACCAATGGGCCCTGGAGATCTGACTGTTTCCAGCCTTTGTCGAGTTAGGGTTTTAGAGATAAAAGCATGGCTAACATTTTCTGTCATTGCTAGTGATCCAAGCTCAGATCCCAACTCTTATGTGCCAGATACTTTATATACACTTACATATCATTCAGCTCCCTTTTAAAAATTATTATTTTGCAATTTTCTTTGGCTTTATTTATGAAGATCCCTCCTCACCAGATACCTGGGAGCATCTGTAATACACATTATTTTAATAATCCTTCTTCTGTTCCTCATGCTTTATATAATTCTCTTCCTATTCCTGTAAATGTGATGAAATAGTCACTCCCTTGACAAAAAAGGTCAAATTCTCACAGATGAGATTACCTATAACTTCCTCTCAGAGAACAGCAGAGAAATTCTTCTAATTCTCCCAAAGAAGGACTCTTGTTTGCTGTGGAGAGACTAGACTAAACTTGTCTGGTCTCAAGGAAATGAAAGTGCTAACAGGCAAATGCCTGCCGTAAGAAATCTTTCTTCTCTTCTGAAGCTATGGTTGCCAAATGGCAACACCCAATGAATTCTAAGTGCTAAACGGAAAAGGAAAAGAACTCAACAAAGCAGCCATGAAACTTGTATTCAGCAAAAATATTTTCAACAAGAAGATGACATAAGGACTTTCACAAACAAGCAAAAATTGAGAGAACTTGATACCAATAATCAGTTCTGAAAAACTAAAAATGAAAGGAAGCTCTACAGGTTGACACAAAACAGCAATTCAATAACTACAAAGAGACTTATTAAAATTGCTAAGTTGTTAATTATGCTAGCTGCTAAAATTGTATATTTTTTACTGTCTTTTTAAATGTGGTAAAAAGGGGATTTCAAAAAAACAATACACGCATAATTTTATTTGCTGAGTTTACAACATATAGAAGTGTAATATATTTGGCAAAACCAGCATAAAGTAGGTGGGTGGGAGTAAAGCTTTATTGGAATAAGGAAATGGCACCATATGGTAATGAGTATCCAAAGGGAAAAAGTGAAGAGAAGCAGATATAGTAAATTGGAAGAATAATATAACAAACTCTGAAAATATGCATGCACTTGTTTCATCTCCCAACTTTCTTGAAAATATGCAATCATGTAATAATTATGTTCTTGTGTTATAGGGTTTGTAGGATACAAAAAATGAAACTTATGAAAAGAGTTGCATGAAATTTGAAATCTCTAGCTGTATCTTTAAACAGCTTTACATTTTATTGGAACTAAGGTAGTAAAATTCTGCAAAAGATTTTAACAAGTTTAAATGTTTATATTTAAGCCCAAAAGGAATAAGAGTACAATTTAAAAATTCACTAAAATTACGAAAGACATTAAAGTGATAACAGTATGTATTTGACATAGGAGCTCTGCCAAGACAGGGTAGGTAAGTCCTTCATAACCCCTGCTCTATAATCAATGTCTGTCAGAGAAACGGGGCCAAATGACTGAAGATCGATGCTGTAATGTATGGAGAGAAAATGGGAACTGTCCAGGCAGCCACAGGTATGTCATTTCTTAGTTTGGGAAGCTGCAGGCCCTGTACTTCCTATAAAATCAGACATATTTATCCCTCTCAGGTCTCTGAGGTGGTTGAAGAACAGATAGCTAGAGTCTCATAATTTAATTTTGAGTTTTAGGAGTCAAGAGAGTGTTATAGATCTAAGAAGATACTTTTAAAATTGTGTTGCAAGTTAGTATGAATGTTGAGTCAGATATAGACCTTTAAACTCATGGAGATGTTTAGATAGTAGAATGTTAAAGTCAAGTACCAAATACATATGGACTGGTCATTGGGAATGTATGTTAAGCCATATAACCCTCATAACTGTGGCCTAATTACCTCTGTTGTACTGTATTGTATTTGTTATTATAAGAGAAAGAGCCATTTGTTGGACTGAAAGGGGAAACTGTAGGGGGAAATAAGATATACCTTAAACTTAAAAGAAAAAAAAAAGGGAAGAGGATGGGGGGTTGAGGGTGGGAGGGTTGGACTGGAGGGGGAATAGGGAGGGGACTGCGATTGAGATGTAACTTGAAGAAATAAAAAAATAAAGGAAAAAAATAAAATAGCAACCACATGACTTGCCTCTGTCTTGGTTGATGAACTCATTAGGATGGAAGCAAGCGTATGGCTAGCAGCCATCTTTACTAAGGTTAAAGGGTACATGCTATGTGCTGACTAAGGCAGCACCTATAAAACGTCTTAGTCCTCTGAGCCCTCTGCTTGTCATTATAGCTCCTTTTAGACTAAAGAGGCAACAGCAGGTTTCTAAGATATTTTGGGTTAAGATGGATTTTTATGTGATGATAAACTCCTAGGGTTTTAAAGGTATACTCAAGTTCACAGAAATTGACTTATGTCTTTGCTACATGTTCAACATCAGGCTTCTAGATATATTTGACAAATAAGGTTTATAAATTTCTAAAGTCTACTCAGGTTAACAGTAATGACTTAAAATATATGTCTAGCCTCTTTGTCTTTGCTAACTTTGTTACGTTTTATTAAATGTTATAACGTTTGGATAAACTGAGTCTTAACAAGAAACTTGATATTCTGTAATAGTCCACTATAATAAGGGATCAAAGAGTTCCCAGTCTTCCTATGGACTGTGTTTATGGTTTAAAGTTTATTGCATTAATGGGTTAAAGTTTTATTTTGATGATAAAAAAAATCTTCAATTAAATCTTCAACCAAAAAAATAAAATAAAATAAAAGGGGGGATGTATGATGAAAAACAAAAAAAACCAAACAAACTAAAAAACCAAGTGTAAAACTACTGTTCATAATAACAAATATATATGAATTTAATTCAATTAAAGAATCAGATTAAATTTAAATATTGGATCTGGTTCAACCGAATGTTCTGTATAAAAAAAACACTTTAAATTCAAGTACAAAAATAGACTGAAACTCAAAGAATGAGAAAGATATATATATACCACAAAAATAAGAACCATGAGAGGGAAGGTTATCACACTATCATTAAATGAATAAAAGAACTTGATTTTGATAATAATTTAAGTGTATCCATTTATCAGATTATCCTGGCATATATTTAAAGTATTCAACTTTTATCTGTCAATTTTACTTTATAAGTATCTGGAAAAACTGATAAAGCCAATCAGTGAGTATATGACAGTTTACAGAATGATTTGTCCATGTCTACAAGACTATATTTTTTTCCTGGTACAATTTTTTCTAAAACCAGAGATTTAACATTGTTGTTAGACTGAGACAAGGCAATTGCTTAAATGGGAAAGTTGTGGGAAAGGATTTAGTTGAAAATATTTAAAGCTTTAAAATTTTAATGGCTTTGAACTAATTATCTTCTTTTAAATGCTGATCCACACTTTGGCTTTAATCTTTTGTGAGATTTCCAGTAGGAATTGCAGTTTCCTGTCATATTATTACCCTCTCTCTGACAATCATCTTCCAAACATGTTCTTCTTGTATATATTGTCTTTTACCTCCTTTGTCTTTTTGACTCTTGATTTTTTTAAAAATTCTCCTCTTCCTGTAATTTTCATGGGATATTATAGGCAGTAAAAAGAAATATAATTCTTTAATCTAGTGTGTTTGGTCTGGAAACATAACTAATAAAAAATAACCCAGCCATGTAAAAATATAATAACTTAGACATAAGCAGATTGTAGTTCAGTGCTTGGCTCTCTTGCACTCATGGTGGTAGAATAAATGGGTTACAATGAGCCAATGATTCAATAGAATATTGTAAATAACACTTTCTTCATTGTTCTCCCAGAAGTATAGATTTATATAGTGTATTCCTGGTTTGCTTCATTATAGTTGTAATCATCAGCAGTGCCATCATTATTGTCTTGGCTCCAGATAATATAATGTGGACCACAATATCAGATCAGTGTTGAACACTAATTTCAAGGAACTGACTCCCACTCTCCCTTTTTAGGTAAAAATAAATTTTCATTGTAGAGGACATATGTTATAATGTAAAGGAAGCCACTAAGTCTGAAACAGAGATCAGAAAGCTAAATTCAGTTTTGAAGTTTGGGTGGGAGGAGGCAATTGTTAATAAAATTGTCCATAAAATTATAGCGGTATCTCCTTAGACATGAAAGTGGTGAGTTATCATGACATATATGACACTTAAGATGGAATTTTAAAAATTATGTGTAGTGTGTATGCACATGTGTATATGTGTGTATGTGTGTGTATGAGTGGTGTGTGTGTGTATGTGTATGTCTGTGTGTGTGTGTATGTATGTGTGTGTGTCCAATCTCCATTTTTAGTTAATTATATTTTCAAAATTTGCTTCACATTCTTTTCATGTTTAGGTTTTAACAGATAGCTTTGTGGACATCAGCTTTGCCTGTTTAATTTAACTTGCCTGTGATCACACAAAATGTTGTATTTTACAGTATGCAATGAATTATTCATTTATACAGAAACAAGGACATTCTCATCATTCCAAATTAGCCACACAGTATTAAATGGAAAGTTAAATAACAGTTTGGCGTCTTTGTAAACCAGTAGCATGGGAGTAGAATCTGATTGGAAGAAATGATAGCAATGAAGAAGCATGAAAGAATTTAAATCTTCAGGAACAAGAAATAAATATAGATATCTAAGTGTCATAAATAATAAAAGCCTGCAATTCAATACTTAATATGAACATAAGTGTATTTTAAATCGCAGTTAGTATCAAAAGCAAAGCATTTCTTATTTGCATAACCTTTATTCCTAGACAAGAGTCTTCATGTGCCTCATAGATATTGACTGCTTGTAGGAGACTTTGTTTAAGAATGATAATTTTTACAAGTAAAATTACCCAATGGATAAATAACTCTTTTTCCAAATAAACACTTTGCACATATTTTTGGCTAGTAGATGCACAACTGATGCCTTTTAAATGATTAATAAGTTCTCTGTGTGGTTGGTCAATATTTCAAAAATTGTTTGTAAAACTTCTGAAGTACAAATATTTATCACTGTCCAATAAGATTTTATGTACCCTGTCACTGCAGTAGTAGTCTATGTTTCCTCTCTTTTTGATGCAGTATACATGAAGATGTTTATCCCTCTGAAACTAATTTCACAATCGCTATATATCTTGGAATAATATTTTGTTAAAGCGTCATTGGTACTGGATGTTTACAAAGATCCTGAGTTCACATTGGATTTTGAAATAATGTTTATATCTAAGCTCTAACTATCACTTATTTCTCTAGTTCTATCCTATGTACAAACTTCTCTCAGCCTCTTACTTTGAAATATATTGCTTACTAATCTAATAAGCATTGTAATAGAACCTAAACTCAAGAATAAGTATTTCCAAGTACTCTCTCCCTTCATCCTTGCTCACTCTGCCTGATCTTACCTGTTCTCATACCAATCAGTGATGCAGTGATCTGTTATGTATTGTAAATCTTAATTAATCTGCTCCCAGAGGCCTGTTTGCTGTTCAAGGCTATAAGCACATTCACCAAGCAATGGTGTCTTACCTTGCTTGCTAACAATTGTCTCTGATTGGTTGAATAAATGCTGCAGCCTGGATTGAGTAGAGAGAGAGAGGGGGGGGGCAAAGGTTTTTGGGCTCTGGAAGAGCAGGGAGGATCATGGGAATAGGAAGCCAGGAGAAGGAAGAAGGAAGACATTCCATGGGCTAGATTGAAGAACATCATTCCATGTGGCCTGGAACACTGGGACACCATGTTCCAGGAGAATAAAAACCCAGGGGACTTATGTATATATTGGGGTTTTATTTGGAGAATAGATTTAAAAGCTAACTTAGATAGGCTAAGATTGCACAATCCAGGCTAAGGCTTGTTAAAATCCATAAAGTGTCTGTGTGATTATTTATAATGGTGGGTTAAGGATTAAGACTGCTCACCAATTAACCATATTATAAATACTGGTAAATACTTGATTATTACAACACACCCCAACTCCAGACCACCCACAAAATATCTTCTATTTCCTCTTCCCACAGACATCTATGAATCCCTCCTTGAGTCCTCCTTGTTAGTTTGTCTCTCTGGGTCTGTGGAACATAGCATGATTATCCTTTACTTAGCAGCTAATATCCACTTTAAATTGGCACAGGAGATAACTTTCTAAACAGAATGATAACAGCTCAGGCAATAAGATCAACATTTAATAAATGGGACCTCATAAAACTAGAAGCTGAGTTAGATATAGAACTTTAAACTCATGGACATGGATGTATAGTAGAATGTTAAAGTCACTTACCAAATACATATGAACTGGACATTGGGAATGCATGCTAAGCCTTATAATTTTCATAATTGTGGCCTAATTATTTTTGTTGTTTGTATTGTATTTGTTGTTATAAGAGAAAGAGCCATTTGTTGGACTGAAAAGAGGAGCTGTTGGGGGGGAAAAAGATATACCTTAAATTTTAAAAAGAAAAGGAAGCAGGAGGGGGGAGTAGGGAGGAGATTGTGATTGAGTTGTAATTTGAAGAAATAAAAATAAATAAATTTTAAAAACTGAAAAGCTTCTGTAAGGCAAAGACCACTTTCAAAAGGGAGCCTACAGAATGGGAAATGATATTAAGCAACCTTACATCTGACAGAGAGCTGATATCTGAAATATATAAGGAACTCAAGAAACTAAACATCAATAAATCAAATAAGCTAATTAAAAATGGGGCACCGATCTAAACAGAGAATTCTCCAAAGAGCAATCTTCAATGACTGAGAAGCACTTAAAGATATGTTCAAACATCCTTAATCACCAAGGAAATGCAAATCAAAACAACTCTGAGATTCCATCTTATACCTGTTATAACAGTTAAGATAAAAAAAAAAAAACAAGAAAAAAAAAAAAACTCCAGCAACAGCTCATGCTGGCAAGAATGTGGAGTGAGGAAAACACTGTAGATATAAGTAATTAAATTATTACCAGTATTTATATTCTAGGTAATTGGTCGGTGGTATTAATTCTTAACCCACCATTATAAATGATCCCACTGAGACACCTGACGAATTTTAACAAGACTCAGTCAGCCTGGATAGTGCAATCTTATCTCATCTAAGGTACTTTTTAATCCTATTCCCCAAATAAAACTCATATATATGAGGGGATATATATATATATCCCCTCGAGTTTTTATTTTCCACTCTATGCCAGTGTTCCAGGCCATGTGGAGATATGATTCTTGTATCTAATCCATTGCATATCTCCTCCTTCCTCCTTCTTCCTGGCTTCATCTTCCCATGATTCTCCTCTCTGTTCCAGAAGCCAGCCAACCTTTTTCCTGCCTACCTCTCTTCCACTCGATCTAGGCTGCAGTGTTATTTCATACAATCAGAGATTGTGTACTTATGCCTGGTACAGCAAGCAGGCCTCTGGGAGCACATTTTTTAACATTTAGAATACATAAGAGATCACTGCATCAGAATACTCCTCCATTGCTGGTAGGAGTGCAAACTTGTACAACCACCTTGGGAATTAGTTTGGCAGTTTCTCAGTAAATTTGGAAGAATTCTACCTCAGTACTCAACTATACCACTCCTGGGTATATATGCAAAAGATGACCTAACATACAACAAGGACACTTGGTCAAGTATGTTTATAGCTTTATGTATAATAACCAGAAACTAGAAACAACCTAGATGTCCCTCAACTGAAGGATGAAGAAAGAAAATATGGTATGTTTACATGATAGAATTTACTTAACTACTAAAAAATGATATTGTGAAATTTGCAGGTAAATGGAGAGAACTAGAAAAGACCCAGACCCAGAAAGACAAACATGGTATGTACTCACTTATAAGTGGACATTAGCCACAAAGTAAATGATAACCATGCTACAACCCACATACACAGGAAAGCTTAGTAACAAGGAGGGTCAAAGTTTGGAGAGGTGCTTGAATATCACTGAGAAGGGGAAATAGACTAGACATCTAAAATGAATGGAGGGAGGGGACTGGGTGGAGGAGCAGGTGGGGATGAGAACAGTAAGAAATAGGTTGGAGAGAATACTGGAAGAGACAACTGAAATGGGGGGCATCTCTGGGACAAGCTAGAAATCAAGGACAATGGAAACTCTGAGGAATCTATGAAGGTGACCCTAACTAAAACTCTTCTCAATTTGGGATACAGAACCTGAACCTTACAGTTATCTCCTGCAATAAAGCAAGACTTCCAATGGAGGGATTGGTACACCAAACCAGCCACAGAACTTTCGACCCACAATTTTTCCTGTCTACAAGAAGTGCAGGGGTAAAGATGAAAGAGAAATTGAGGAAATGGCCAACCAATTACTGTCCCAGCTTGAGACCCATTCTATGAAAGGGAGAATGTCAGAGAGAGAGAGAGAGAGAGAGAGAGAGAGAGAGAGAGAGAGAGAGCCCATCCCTGATATTATTAATGATACTCAGCTATACTTGCAGACAGGAGCCTAGTATAATTGTGATGCAGTGATCTGTTATATATTCTAAATGTTAATTGCTCTCAGAGGCCTGCTTGCTGTCTGTTACTTTGCTTGCTAACCATTGTCTCTGGCTGGCTTTAATATAATGTTGAGGCAATGGGGGAAGTAGGAAGGCCTTTCCCTACAGATAAGACAAAATTGATGGCAACAGGAGCTCAGAGCTCCCTGGCTACTTGATGTTTCTCAGCTATTTCTAGTATTGGGCCATCAATACAATGCAATCACAACTAGATTCCAGGGAATGAAGAACACAGATTTAATTTCAGCAAGGGATGGCACAGCTAGACCAAGGCTTTTGAAATGTTTGTGTTTCTTTGCTTGATGTTTGGTTAGATGTCTTTGATTTTCCCTATATCAGGAGATAGAAAGGATTTGTTTGTTTGACATTGCTAAAACATGGGAGATTTTTGAGGATTTTGGACAAATTTGGGATTCAAGTGAAATATTTAAGCAGAGTGGTGGTGGCACACTCCTTTAATCCCAGCACACTGGAGGCAGAGACAAGTGGAACTATAAATTCTAGACCAGTCTAGCTTAAACAATGAGTCAGGGTGGGACTTCCTGCTGATAAGACTGCTTTCTAAAGATAGTCTAGAATTCAAAATGACATATTTTTCCCTTTGGTTCTATGTAAGCTTTTGCTTAGAAATAAAGAACAATGTCCTTAGTGATCTAATGGATGAATACACATAAAGAGAAAGGGGTAACAAGCCAGTCTCCTTAGGTGTGGAGCTCCCATGGGAGAATTGGCTTCAAGAGGCATTTTGCCCTAAAAAAGATATGTTAGTTAATGTAAGGATCCATAGTTAGGCTGGGGAAGGAATATGCTCCTCCTATTGCCAACAGATTAATAAAAGTTAACATACAATAGCATATCATGCTACTCTAAACTCATCTCCTCAAGAATGGGTCTCCAATGGGAGAATTAAAACTC
This sequence comes from Lophiomys imhausi, assembly GCA_907164525.1. Classification (NCBI taxonomy): domain Eukaryota; kingdom Metazoa; phylum Chordata; class Mammalia; order Rodentia; family Muridae; genus Lophiomys; species Lophiomys imhausi. The sequence continues at coordinate 439,695 of CAJQZJ010032455.1, forward strand.
AGACCAATACAAATTGATTTAATTAATATTATTTTTTAATAAAGGTAGTTCAATTATTTAAATTCATACCTCAATCCCAAAACTTGAGAGACAAGGAAAAAACAGATTTGTTGTGAATTTGAGGCCAATCTAATCTATAGAGCCCTACAGAGCAAATCAAGACAGCCCAAGCTATACAGAGAAACACTCAATAAGGAGATATATATCCACATAGAAATTGAATCTCTAAGGAAAGGAGGGAGAGGCAGAGACAGATAGTTTCCTTGTGAATTTGAGACCAACCTCATCTACAAACAGCCCTAGCTAAACAGAGAAAACCTCTCTCAATCAATTAATAGATTTATGTCAACTGTAGAGGAGAGAAAAATTAAACTCTATAAAGTCTTATGCTAAATTTTTAACTTAAAAATGATCACATATAGTCATATATGTATAAAATAATTGAGATGATAATAATAATGATGGATTTATTTATCCCCTTTATGGAAAATCAAAATATAACAGACATATGGTCTGCTAATTTTAATAAACTTACAGCTATAATGACTTCAAGAGAATGCCTCAGAAAGGGCAATAACTAGATCTCAGCATTGAAATCAGCCTATCAGAAGCAATGTATTAGACCTTCCCCAAGATATGAAAACTAAAAGTTATGACATACATTTTCAATATCCAGCCCATATGTATTTGAGTAGTTATCTAGGAAATATCTTTTATTATATATCTCTCTTGATGAGTTTAAAGTTCTATATCTAATTCAACTTCCATCCTAACTTACATTATTAACAAAAATCATTTTAACCCTAAAACATCATTTTAATTCCTAGATGGCTTACAACTTATTGTGAGGTGATAACTACATAGTCTTCAATCACACCAGAAAGCTGAGAAGGATAAATATATCTGAATAAGTAGGAAGTGCAAAGCAAGCAACTTCCAAAACTATGAAATGACAGTCAACTGACTGCCTAGACAGTCCCCAGTTTCTATAACATTAGAGCATCATCTTCAGCCTTCTGGCCAACTATATCTCACAGACTAAATTGTGTAGCAGGAAATAAAAAAGATTTCCTCACTCTGTCTCTGCAGAATCAGGTCATCAACTTACCTGCATTGAAGCATTGAAGCTTTGGTCCATCTTTGGACTGTAAATAGTCTATTGAGAGGGCAGAGGTATTTTTGTCCAGTAGGAATTATCTCTTGATGGAGATTTTTGATGCTCATCATCTCCTTCCAAGTCAAATGAGAGCTGTCAAGAGCTGACTGTCAAGTCAAACAATTCTTAAAATAATAAAAAACATCTTTAAATGTCATTTTCTGTATGCCTCTGAGGGTTTTGAAGACATCTACTGATCTATGTATGTATCTATCTATCTATCTATCTATCTATCTATCTATCTATCTATCTATGTTTGAATGAGCAAATTGTATATTTTTAACTATTTACTATCTGTTTAAATTAGTAATACCACTTTGTGATAAATTAAGACTAGTATTTGACATAACAAGGAGCTTGACTGGTCAGCCATCAATCTGTATTACCCAGACTCCTAAACGGATTGCAATAGTAATCCATAAAAGGATTGGAAATAAACTTGTACTTTTAAATGAGTTTTATAAGCACAATACCTCAGACAAGAGTTGAAATATACATAATATGTATCAAAATATACATTTCTATACCAATGAATCAAAAATTAACCTTATGTATGCATCAATATACAAAATTCTTGACCAATATATCAAAAGTGAACCTTATTTTGAGAATAATAATAGCTTTAAGTTTCAGAGAAGATTCAATAATCTACCCTTATATCTTATCATTCCATTATTATATGCCCATATTACCCCTCTTTTTTCTTTTCAAGTCTTCCTGCTCTATAGAAGAGAGAAATAAGAATACAGGAAAGAAAAAGAAAGTAAAAGTCCTTGAGTTCAGTCTGTTATACCATTTAACAACTTGTAACCAATCCCCCTAAATTACATCATTTATGACCAAAAAAATCACCCACCCCAACTTTTGGGAATGGGACGTCACTCTCTTAAAATTGTTTCCTGCTGAATTAGGTCATGGAAAACCTATTTGGGGGCCCAAATAGAATGGAAAAATGGTTAAGCAAGTTAATGGTAACATTTGATATGCTCAGCAATTTGAATGTCCTGAGCAGTTTATAGTCCAAAACTGAACTTTGGGTTGAAAAGTTAAGGGCTTTACTGAAGTCTTAGTTAGAACAGTCTGTGAGGCTGGACCATCTTAGCAAGCCAATTTGAAGTTGTTCAGATTGCAGAGTTTTGAGGAAACAGCTATTGAGGCAGTCTATGAGGCTGGATAGATCATCTGGGCTACTTGTCTTCTTTGGTGTCTGGTCCTTTAGTTATGAAAATATATAATTTCTCACAAGTAAAATATAGTTCCATAATTACAAAAAAATGCCTTGGATGTGCAGGATGCACAAATCAATTAAGGAAGATTTTCAGCTCTTTATTTGAGCAGAAGAAAGACATTTTAAGTCTCCATTCATGTCATGTGAAAGGATGGCATGTAATAGTATTACATATATTTGCTAAATATAATCAATTTTAAGTTGAAAATTCAGCATAAGACTGTATGGAGTTTAAGTATTCTCCTCTACAGTTCACATAAATTTATTAATTGATTGAAACATGTTTATACTGTGTAGTTCTGGCTATTGTAGATTTGGTTGGCCTCAAACTCAAAAGGAACCTATCTGTTTCTGCCTCTGTCTCCCACATTTTGGGATCAGAAGTATGCATTTATATTTTTTCTTTCCTTTTCTCATTTTCTTGGAGATTTAATTTCTTTATGTCTATTGTTATTGAGACAGGGTTTCTCTTTGTGGCTTGGGCTGTCTTGATTTGCTCTGTAGAGCTCTGTAGATTAGGTTGACCTCGAGCACACAAGAAATCTGTTCTTTCCTTGTCTCCCAAGTGTAAAAAAAAATGGCTAATTAAACTATTTAACCACTATTTAAATTATTGTTAATTGATTTGTAACCATTAATCTTTAAGCAGCCATTATAAATGAGCACACAGAGACCACGTGGATTTTAACAAGCCTTGGCCTGAATTGTGCAATCTTAGCCCATTTAAACTAGCTCTTAATTCTACTACCCAAATATGACCCCATATATATATATATATATATATATATATATATATATATATATATATACATACGTCCCCTTGGACTGCCATTCTCCACGATATGCCAATATTCCTGGCCATGTGAAATGAGGATGTTTTTTCTAACCCATGGTGTGTGCCTCCTTCTTCCTGCTGCTCCTGGCTGGAATGCATTAATCCTATGTCTAAAGCACAGGATTCCTGTTCTAATTTCAGGAAGTCCCACCTTTCTCTGTCTTTGCCTAATCTCGGGCCTCAGCATTTTATTTATCCAAAGTAAAAGTCAAAGTAAGTAACAGACAGAAAGCAGGACTAATTAATTAACATTTAGAATGCTTAACACTACCCTAACACCCAAGTTTTGGGATCAAGGTATGAATTTAATTAATTGAATTTTCTTTATTAAACAACAATATTAATTAAACCATTTTGTACTAGTCTCAGTTCCAGTTCTCCCATGGGAGACCCATTCTTTATGAGATTGGTTTAGTGTAGCATGTTATGCTATTTCATGTTAGCTTTTCTTAACTGTTGGCAGTGGGAGGCATGCAGCTTCCATGTTCCTCCCCCAGCCTAATTCTGATTCCTTACATTGACTAACAGAGTCTTGCTCTCTCTCTGTTTTTCTTTTTTATATTTTCAAGACAGGATTTCTCTGTGTATCCTTATTCTGTCCTGGAATCAGTCTGAAGACCATGCTGGCCTTGAATGCACAGAGATCTGCCTGCCTCTGCCTCTGAAATGCTGGGATTTAAGGCATATATGACCACACCTGGCAATTAACATAGCTCTTTTAGGGGCAAAAATGCCTCTTGAAACCAGTTCTCCTGTGGGAGTCCTACATCTAAGGAGACTGGATTTTTACACCTTTATCTTTATATACATTTAAGATCATGTGTATTTCTCCATTAGATTAGTTAGGGAATTATTATTTATTACTATGCAAAAACTTACATAGTACCTTCAAGAAAAATAATGTGACATTTTGAATTCTTGAGTGTCTTTAGCAAGCAGCCTTATCTTATCAGCAAAGGTCCCACCCTGGCTTCATTGTTTAGACTAGGCTGGTCTAGAATTTCAAGATCTGCCTGTTTTTTTCCTCCAGTGTAATGGGATTAAGGGTATGTGCCATTACTGCCATGCTCAAATATTTCATTTAAATCCCAGATAATAGTACCTCTGTAACCCAGAGAACAACTCTGAGTTGCATTGACAATTTCAAATTTGTCCAAAATCTTTAAAAATCTCTCATGTTTTAACATTGCCAAACAACAAAAATATTCTTTCTTCTTCCAGATAGAGGGAAAATCAAAGATATCTCAACAAAAATCAAGCAAAGAAAAAACATTCCAAAAGCCTTGGTCTAATCTTGCCATCCCATGTTGCAATTAAAGCTCTGTTTATTATTCCTTGGAATCTAGTTTTGGCTGCATTTCCTTGGTGGGCCTTTCCCAGATAGTCCTGACAAGCACCTAGTAGTTCAGGAGCTCTGAGCTCAAGGTGCCATCAGTTTTGTCTCATCTATCGGGAAGGGTCTCCCTCCTTCATCCATTGTCATTGACAGCAACTTGACATTTCATCTGTAAGCTCTCTCTCTTAAGCCTATCCTAGACAGATCTTTCTCAAAAAGGATACACAGAACCATAATTGTCAGTGTAAAAATCATTTGTATGCTAAGAGAAACAAACTCAATTGGAATCCACACTTACTGAGACGTTATGAATTCCTCCATTTTGAATCTAGGCTATTAATTCTGCTCCCTAGCTCATCTAGAAGGCTGCTGGATTTTTAGTACATAAGGAGAGCCAAGGCCGTAGCTTTCCACCTTTGCTGAAAGGCAGCAGCTTTTGTTAAGGGAGCCACACCTTTGAAATGAGTTTGGGTTCAGCTCTCCACCTCTTTGGCTAGGAAACCACCTACTCCCCACCCCCAGGCCTTCCAAGGCTATAAGCATGAATTCTAATTGCTGTAGTTGGGTGGCATGTGAAACTGCAATTTAATTATCAATTATATTATTAATGAGTATTAACTATAAGATTAGACCAGCAGAGCAGCTAGTGGGCTGGTAGGAGGCCAGTAGGCCTGGTCTGCCTTAACAGATGATACTCCAACCGTATTGAGAGATATTTGGGACTGTTTAGGCAGCAAACTGTCATTTTTTTCATTTTGGAAGCTGCTCTCCTGTACTTCCTACCTACTCAGTGATATAATAACTCAAAGGGATAATAACTTTATCCCTTCCTATGTTTTTGATGGGACTGAAGACATAATATATATAAAATTTCACTTGAACTTGAGTTTTTTAGAATTTAAAACAGTATTTTCAAATCTAAGTGAAATCTTTGGGTTTATAAATACAGGATATGATAGGACATATTTAGGTTCAGAAGTTTAGAGATATGTAGATAGATGATTTTTTTCTTCTTCAAGATGGCTTGATACAAATAGTCTAAACATTATGTGCGTAACTTTTATATATGATTTTCTTGATTGTTTCATATTTGTTCTTACTGTTTTTACTATATGAGTTAAAAAAATTAGCCTCTTTTTTTTTAGACAAAAAGAGGGAACTGATGGGGTGATGTTATGAATTCTAAATGTTAACCTGCTCCCAGAAGCTTGCTTTCTGCACATCAAGTAATAGTATGTTATCTTGCTTGTCTCTGATTTGTTAAATGAATTCAAAGGCCTGAGATTGGGCAAAGACAGAGGTAGGGATGACTAAGGTGTGGGCTTCTGAAGCAGAGACATACATGGTGGGAGAAGCCTTCAAGACAAGCAGCAAGAGCAGGAAGGAGGACACATGCTAAGGGTTAGAAAAAAAAGACCCTCATTCTATGGAAGATCAGAAAAGCATGGAGAATAACAGCCCATGGGACATATGTATTGGGCTTTATTCAGAGACAGAATTAAGAGCTAGCTTAGATGGGTTAATATTGCACAATTCAGGCCAAAGCTTGTTAAAATCTATGTGGTGTCTGTGCGCTCATTTATAATGGCGGGTTAAGGATTAACCTGCTGTCCAATTAAATATGATGTAAATTGGGCTAGAGAGATGGCTCAGAGGTTAAGAACACTGGCTGCTCTTCCAGAAGTCCTGAGTTCAATTCCCAGGAACCACATAGTGGCTCATAACCACCTGTATTGAAATCTAGTGCCCTCTTCTGGACTGTAGACATGAAGGTAGAACACTGTACACATAATAAATAAATAAAAATATTTTAAAAACACATAGTGTAAATACTGGTTAATAATATAATTAATTATTTCTACAAATGGTGCCCAACATAATTTAAATACTTTTTTCTATAATTATAGATATCATTTAGGGGGACTGGTTACAAGTTGTTAAATGATCTTTTTAAGCAAGGTATTGGGGGTTAGACACTGGAATTTCTCTCTTTTCTTTTTTCTTTCTCTATCCTTCTTTATCTCTTATATAAGGCAGAAGACTTGAAAAGAAAAAAGAGGGAGAATATGGGTACAAAATATAGGAATTGTAAGATATAAGGCTAGATTATTGAATCTGCTCTGACACTTAAAGCTATTATTCTCATAATAAGGTTATCTTTTGATACACTGATATAGAATTTTGTATATTGTTACAAAAATAAGGCTAATTTTTGATTCATTGGTATTCATTTTTCTATTTTGAGACACATATATTAATATATCAACTCTTTTATAAGGTATTGTGCCTATACAACTCCTCTAAAAGTACAAGATTAGCTGGCATGGTGGCGTATGCCTTTAATCTCTGCACTTGGGAGGCAGAGGCAGGAGGATCTTTCTGAGTTCAAGTTCGAGGCCGCCTGGTCTACAAAGTGAGTCCAGGATAGCCAAAGCTTGTTACACAGAGAAATCCTGTCTCAAAAATGAAAGAAAGAAGTGCAGGTTTACTTCCAATACTCTAAAAAAAAAAAAAAAACCCATTTGTTTATTTCTTCAAGCTATATCTCAATTATAGTCCCTTCCTTCTCCCCTTTCTGATTCAACCCTCCTACCCTATTCCCCCTTACCTTCCTATCTGCTTTATTTTCTTTTCTTTTTATTTATTTTCTTTTTTTTTTTAGTGTATATCTTTTCCCCCTCAACAACTCCCCTTTTAGTCCAATAAAAGGCTCTTTTTCTTACATACAATACAAAACAATGAGAACAATCAGGTCATAATTATGAAAATTATAAGGTATAATATACATTCTCAATGTCTAGTCCATACATATTTGGCAACTGATATTAATATTCTATTATCTATCTATCTCGATGAGTTTAAAGTTCTATACCTAACTCAGTTTCCATCCTAACTTGCATTACCAACTTAAAGACATCTTCTTAGACTTAGAACATCCTTTTAATTCCTAAACAACTTAAAATTTAACTGTGAGACGATAGCTATCTAATCTTCAACCACAACAGAGACCTGAAAAGGATAAATATATCTGAATAAACAGGAAGTCCAGAGCCAGAAATTTCCAAAACTAAGAAATGACAGACAACTGACTGCCTGGACAGTCCCCGATTTCTCTCTATAGCATTGAAGCATCTATCTTCAGCCTTTTGGCTTAGTATCTCTGACAGACATTAATTGTAAAGCAGGAAGAATGAAGGACTTGCCTACACTGTCTTGGCAGAACTAGGCCTTTGGTTTACCTGCTTCTAAGTTTGTCCTTTTTGGATATCATTCTGTCTACAGTTGAAGCAATGGATTTCTCTTGCCCAGTGAAAAGCTTGCCACTAATGCAACCTTCTCCAAAAGGAGAGTCTTCTATACTCATCATTTACTTGGAGTAGAATGGGGGTGCTGTCAGGAGCTGACATGTCTCCATATCAAAAAATCTTAAGAAAACATCATTGGATGCCATATTCCACCAATCTCTTGAGGTTTTTGAAGACCACCAGTCTATCTACATATATTTGGATAAGAAAATGTTGCTTGTCTCTTAGCAACTTGGCATCTGATTAACTTAGAAAACATTTGTGATATACTATGCTAGTACCTAAAAAAATGACATGTTTGAATGACTATTAGTTTTCATTTCTTAATTATCCTAAATAGTTTGTGACAACTTCTATCAAAAGGCCAATACTTCACATTGCATTTTTAAGCGTTACATAAGTACAATAACCTAAAAAGAGTTAACCTTACTTTTGTATCAATATACAAAGATCAATACTGATGTAGCCAAATATAATGTTAATTTTGTATCAATATACAAAGATGTAAGAGCATATTCAATAATCTTTCCAATCAATACTTTTATGGGTTACTACTGCAATATATTTAGGAGTCTGGGTAATACATGTAGGATACGATAGAAAATATTTAGCTTTAGAATTTTAGACTTACCAAGATAAGATAGTTGTTTTTTTTTTCCTCTTCAAATTTGCCTGATATCTTATGTATCAAACTTTTACATATGGTTTTCTTGATTGTTTCATATCAGTTCTTCCTGTATATAATTTAAAAAAAAAATAGCCTTTTTATTAGACAAAAAGAGGGAACAAATGCAGTGTTCTGTTATGTATTGTAAATGTTAATTTATTGCCTTCACAGGCCTGCATGCTGTCTGTTACTTTGCTTTCTAACCACTGTCTCTGATTGACTTTAATAAAACACTAAGACCTGTGATTAGGCAGAGAGAGAAGTAGCCAGGGCAAAGTTTTGAGGGCTTCTGGGGCAGACAGAGAAAATCATAGGAAGAATAAGCTAGCCAGAAAGAAGAAGACATGCCATGAGTTAGAGAGAAGAACATTATTCCATGTGGCCCGGATTATTGGCACAGCATACCAAATAACAGTTCAGGTGATGCATGTATATTATATGACGTTTTATTTGGGAATAGAATTACAAGCTAGACTAGTTTTTGCCAAGATTGCACAATCCAGGCTAAGGCTTGATAAAATCCATTAGGTGTCTGTGTGTTTATTCATAATGGCAGGTTGAGGGTTAACACTGCCATCTAATTAACTATAATAGAAATACTGGAAATGATTTAATTAATATTTTTCCACATAATTGTTATCTGAGAGGCTTCATCCAGCAATTGATGGAAAAATACGCAGAGACCCACAGTCAAACATTAGGCAGAGATTGGGGAATCTTGTAGAAGATTGGAAGGAAGGATTGAAGGAGCCAGAGAGGGTCAAAGACTCAAGAAATCCTGCAGAATAAGTTAACCTGGGCCCATAGCAGCTCATAGAGACTGAAGCACCAGAGAGCATGCATGGGAAAGACCTAGCCCCCCTGCACATAAGTAACATGTACATATGTTGTTCTTCATATGAGACTCCTAAAGTGTGAGCAGGGGTTGTCTGACTATATTGCTTGCCTTTGGATTCCTTTTCCCTAACTGCGCTGCCTTATCTAGCCTCAATAGGTGATCTGCCTAGTCTTGTTTTTTAATTATTATAATGTTTATTTACTACATCAAATTACATCTCCATCAGAGTGTCCTCTTTCTACCCCTCCTGGTTCCACCATTCCACCTTCTCCTCCCTCTCTCACCCATCCCAGTCTTCCAATGTGGAGTGTCCCTACAAATCAGCCCCTCTCAGTTCAACAGTCATATGCAGGTTAAAAGCTTCCTCTTACACTGGGGGCCTACATGGTAGCACCCTTAGGGAAAATTGTCCCATTGATGGGTAACAAAGTCTATGTTCCTGATCTTTTTGGTGTGTTGGTTGTAGGATAGTTATCCTGTATTATATGGCTAAAATCCAATTATAAATGAGTAGATGAATCTTTCTGAGTCTGGGTTAGCTCACTCAGGATGAGCTTTTCTAGTTCCATCCATTTTGCTGTGAATTGCATGATTTCTTTGTTTCTGATAGATGAGTAGTATTCCATTGTGTAAATGTACCACATTTTTTTTATCCACTTGTCAGTTGAGGGACATATGGGTTGTTTCCAGTTTCTAGCTATTACAAATAAGGCTGCTATGAACATAGATGAGGATATGTTCTTGTGGTTTGGTGAGGAATCGTTTGTGTGCATACCCAGAAGTGGTATGGCTGGGTTTCAAGGTAGGGCTATTCCAAGTTTTCTAAGATATGGCCAGACTGATTTTCATAGTGGTTGTACCAGTTTGCACTCCCACCAGCAATGGAGAAGTGTTCCCCTTTCTCCACAACCTCACCAGCATGTGCTGTCATTTGAGCTTTTGATCTTAGCCATTCTGACAAGTGTGAGGTGGAATCTCAGAGTCGTCTTGAGTTGCATTTCTCTGATGATTAAGGATGTTGAGCATTTCTTCAAATGTGTCACTGCCTTTAGAGATTCCTCCTTTGTGAATTCTTGGTTTAGCTCTGTTTCCCATTTTTTGATTGGATTATTTGGGTTCTTGGTGTTTAATTTCTTGAGCTCTTTATAAATTTTGGATATTAGCCCTCTGTCGGAAGTGGGATTGGTAAAGATCTTTTCCCAATCTGTATGTTGCCTTTTTTGTTCTAGTGACAGTGTCCTTTGATGTATAGAAACTTTTCAGTTTCATGAAGTCCCATTTATTTATTGTTGGTCTTACAGCCTGAGCTGCAACTTGATATCCCAATGTTGGCTTATATCCATGGGATCCCTTCCCTTTTCTGAGGAGAACTGGAGGAGGTGTGAATTAGGTGGAGGTGAGGTCAGAGAGAAGGACCAGGTGGACAGGAGGAAGGGGAAGTTGTGAATGCAATGTAAAGTAAGTTAGTTAACCACTTAATAAAAAAAGAATGAGTATTTCCTTAAGTTGAAAAATGTGAAGAACAGATTGTTTCACTTTGGAATTTGTGTAATTAGGGGATAAAAGGGTGTTATTGTTCCCTGTGGTTTGTAACTAGACATTATAGTGTAGATCCTTTATGTACAGGAAAGTATTTGATGTCAGTGCATATATAGGTAAAATATGTACTGGTGCATCAACTGTAATATTATAAAACCACTAATGCTAATTTTTGTGAAGAGTGTTTGACTCAATAAAAGCAGTTTAGTGATTGAGATTTTATGATTATAGAGCTGGTTCTGTTCTTGATATGTTTTGTGAATTTATCTTACAAAAGTGACTTTTCTTATTTAATTCTAAAGCAAAGATTTCCACACTAAATTCACTAATAGTCTTGAGAGAGAAAACTGTGACTAAGGAAGGAGTGTGAATTGAGTAACCAATGAGTGCAAGTAAAAGGTCACAATCCCAGAGGCCTTAGAGTCAGTAGGGTATCTAGTTCCATATATATGCATCTCTTGGTTAGGGTGTTTATGTTCAAGGGATGGTCATAAATTCTGAAAGAGTAGAACCCTATGGATTTTAGTGGAGAGGGCATTAAGCCTGGGATTCAAATGCCTGAGTGCTTCCAGGCAATGGCATTAACTCTACAGCCCACTATCCTTCAGGGAAACATAGTTGTTGTTTTGAAAGAAAGTAGAGCATTGTGCTTAATTATGAAGTTGTTATGTAGAGCATATTTTGAAGACTAGATCTATTTGGAAAACATGAAATGCTATACAAATTTAAGATATTTCTATAAGCATTTTAGTATTCCCATATGTAAATTACTGATGTTATTCAAAAAATTACAATTATTTCCACTTAGAATATGTTCACACCCCTTTTTCCCCCTTTCTTTTTTGACTATTTTTTGGTTGAAATTGTCTCTTCTCTGAAGAGTTGCACAATGTTTATGATTTCTGAAACTAGGATATTGAAAATTTCTGAGTAGACTACTTAATACCTTTCCTTTTCCTTTCAAATTTCTTTTAAAACATGATCATTATGCATATTTTGTTCTTTCTCAGTTTTCTTGCAATGTTTGTTGCTTACCAGCTGTGTTTTATCTTCCTAGACTTAAATAAAATGATTCTGGGACAAATCACCAAAACCAAACACTTTGTTCCCTTCTTATTGTCACCAAGCTAGCAATCATATTGTATGTATGGCATGCGTTGTTCCATTTCTTCATCCTGCAATATTTTATTAATTCTTTGAGAACTTCATAAAATCTATTTTGAGCATATTTACCCACCCAGGACTTCTTAACTTCCTTCCTACAATGATTTCCTTGTTCTTCTTTCCTAAAAGAGTTCAGTTTATGTTGACTAGCTACTGTCAGGACTGATGTCTGCCATCATGTGTGGTCAGCATCTTGGAAGTCACATCCTTAATGGAAAATGACTCTACGTTTCTCATAGGTGTTAAATACCAATAACTCCTCAAGTAATGGTTGGGGTTATATGCCCATTACTCTGCTCTATGCTCAGTTTTTGTCTGAGATTGCTCACTTGTTTTATTTAAAGTTATCTCTTCTAATATTCCAGTGAATTCTTTTTCATGACTTGACTTTCCACTGATTCCCATTCTCATTCCCACACACGGAACTTAGTTGCCACCTCAGGTTCCACCCTCACGCTTTTCCATTTTTCTCCTCTCTTTTTCATTGAATTATTATCTGTAACATTAGCTATCACTCAATTGAGGTCAACTATCAATTTTTTTCTGTTTGTGGTATCTAAAGTTCTCCAGTATTGCTTCCTGTTCTTCCCAAGACATCTCTGACACTAAGAAAAACAATCTCTGATATCATTGTGCTGGTCATTTCTCTTGATTGTATTCTGGGTCATTTTGATTTTTGTCTCAAACCTTGTCCAATATTTTCGTGCAAAAATGATACATTTTGATCAATGAATAAGTTCTCTGGCTTCTAAACTTTTTTTTAAATTTGAGAGGTTATATTAATGCTATATTGAATTTTAAATAAAGTAAGCTATGAGTGAATAAAATGATAAAGCAAATTGATTAATGATACATTGAAACTGCATGTTCAGTTTTATGTTGAAAGTTTATGTGTGTTTCTAGTTTTATGGGGAGCTCATTGAGTTATTACATGGAGAATCAAAATCTGGAAGAGGAGTTCATTATGATAAGTACATTTTCCTCTCCTCAAATTTCTCATGCAAGAAATAGATTTATGTTCTGTGATTCCTTTACTCAATGATTTTTTAAAAAATAAGGACATTTACTATGATTTTAGAAGATGCAAAATAAGACAAAATTTTTATTTTCAAATTTTGATTTTATGTAATTTTATTTGGTAGAATATGCAAAGTATTTATAAAATTAGATAGATGTACTAAGTTTTTTTAAAAAGGAAGATATAAATTGCTATATGATTTTTTAAAAAGTCGTCTGCTATTCTTATGGCTGTTGTTATCCTTACATTTAGCTTGATGTTTTAATTTTCCTAGCTACCTGCAAGATTTCCTTTGAGAAACAGATCCATGTAGCTTCTAGGTTCATGGCTCTAGAGATATACTGTTTATGTCAAACCCATAAGGAGTTATTCATTAGTTTTATTCTCTTGGTCAATTACTTCTCTCTGCCCCACTTTATTCATCTATAAATCAAGAACAAAAATAATAGTACCTAGTTTGAGTAATTATAAGATTAAATTAGATGTGTTTTATAGCTCTTAAAACAAAGTTGGCCTCACAGATGTATCACTTAAAATATTCTCTGCTTCATGAAATGTAAAATGTACATGAAAGCTCTATTTCTTGTTGCTATTACTTATGTTTTACTTGGATTGGACTGAACTGAGAATTACCATTCAACATTTAATGTTACTCACTTCTGAGGCTTGAGGATATTCCAATGTAAGAATCTGACAATACACAACTGTTAAACATTTGGATCAAAAATCAGATAGACATTGTGCAAATTACATCCAATAGAATGAACATGTAATTGCACACTGTAGATCATAAAATTGGTTTAGTTTTTAAAAGGTATCTTTCAGACAAAGAAAGCTTAATTTAAGAAGTATAAAGAGGATAATTTCCCATTGTTTTCCAGTATTTGTCTTAACATACTCTGTTTGGCTCTTGTAGAAGTCCATGGAGACAGGCTAAGTTAAAAATAACATTAGTGTGTTTACTTACTACACTTGCTCCAGGCACCTTTGGCTGTGAGGAGAATTAACTATTTAAAATGCTTGAATGTAATTCCAAATTCTTTCCTTTCTGATTTTAGCTAGTTGAAGTTTATTCATATTTATTAAAAACATTTCTATGACATTGATTTCTATTTAAAATTGCTATGAATGCAACAGAAGCATGATTTTATTAGGCAGGCAAATCCAGTCAAAGTGTTTATATTTTGATTACTTTTATATTTATATTTAAAATATGAATTTAGTTTTTCAATTTTAATAAATCTTTCTTGAACACTATGGCACAAGTGATGATTATTATTATTATAATTATTATTATGATTATTATCCTTCTCTACTTCTATAGTTTGAGGTTAATATGATAATAACTTTCATATTAAAATGGCACCATAAAAGAGGAATATTTGATAAAATAGCATCAGACATTTGAATTTGAATATTCAAATTCTGTGGCTAATCCTGTTGTCAGTATGATAACTAAACATGATTAGCGATTAAACACTTTAACACAAAATTTGAATGAATGGTTTGCACAAAAACTTCGTGAGTATCCAGACTAGAAAAGAAATAATAAAGGTACTTAGAAAGACAGGTCAAATTTCATATCTTTCCAATCATATGAGGACTATTTGACAACAATGCTGTTCTAAGGCTATATATCATTATAAAATGTATCTACTTTGTAAAGATTTAGTTTTTAAATTGTGTGTATGCATGTGCACATGTGTGTGTGTGTGTATGTGTCTTTACAAGTATGTGCACAGGAGTGTATTGACCTCAGAGGTGAGAAGAGGGCCTTGGGTTCATAGCAGGAGTTACAGGTGATTAGGAGCTTCTTACAAGTGTGATGGGAACCAAACGTTAGGTCATTTACAAGAGCAGTAAAAAATAAACATAACTGCATTATGTAAAACCAAGTTATCATTGCATAATCTTTAAAGTTTAATAAATGTATATACCTACATAAAAATTTATATACAAGATCTACATCAATTGCAATTTGTTAATTTTTTTTTCTCAAAAGTCAGAAATAGAGTTTAAGAGCTAGCATGACGGACTCCTCCACTTATGGTGTTAGGTACCATCCTCTCAATCCTTCGAAATCAACGGAAGATAATTTCACTGTGGGTCCAAGTTTACTAACCAACAGTCTTCCTATTGGAAGCCAAGGAATGCAAAGGAAGATTGCTCCATGTGTCAGAATCTTGTTATTATATTGAACTAGTGAGTATGCACTATTGTTACAGAATATTTGATCACATTGTGAACTCAAGACTGTGAATTTAAAAATATGTTTCTATTTTTGTATTGTGGGATGGCTCAGCCTTTAATCCTAGAGCTTTCTGTTTACTGTAAATAAATGGTTATGGTGTGGCTTTGCCCTAGAACACATCTTTAATCCAAGAGCTTTCTGTACACAAGATGAAATAAAATTACCTCTTGGTCAAGAGGTGGAACAAGAAGCCAGCTGACAAGGATTAAACAGAAAGGAAGGACATTGAGCTGAGGGATATTTAAGATAACATGGCTAAGTAGTTGGGAGTTCTTCCTTTTGATTTTCTCCTTCAGGGTTTTCTCCTTCTATGCATCTTCTGGTAGATTCTTCTGGGCTTTTTAGTTTAGGGCTTTTGGCTGGGATGTTAGTGACATAGAAATGTCAGCTGGCTGCTTTCTCTGCCTCTCTGAGCTAGAAAGTTTTCTATCCAGCTTCTGTGCTATGATTCTTCTTTGGTAATCTAATGGCTGTTGTGGAAGGTCTAATTTCATTTCTTCTGATAGGTTGAATTCAATGCTGAGATCTCTTTACTACCCCTTCTGAGGCATTCTCTTGATTGGTTAATAAAAGACACTTTTGGACAATTAGCTGGGCAGAAAGAGTATAGGAAGGTGGGACTTCCTGAGATTAGATAGGAACCCTGAGCACATGCAGAGAATCCCTCTCTTTCCTCCTGATCATAGGAGACAGACATCTTGAGAATGCTGGAAGGTAATCACAGGCCCATAGTGGTTTGGGATTTGGTGATCCAGTTTAACTTAGAGTAGCTAATTGAGAGTCTGCCCAGCTAAGGGCTAAGTGATAAAGCATTAAAAGGTCTTGGTGTATTTAATTATTGGGGGAAAAACTGCAGTGGTTTATAGGCCCTCATGCCAAGCAGTCCCAGGGCATTAGACTTCCAGACTTCCGGACATCCCTCAAACCTAGGCGAATGTCCTTCCAAGCTGCTGGTAATTCTACTGGCCTAATATAACAACTTATATTAGTTAACAGAGTTTAGGTCACAGGTGGTATAGACCATCCTTTGTCCTGGGGCTCTTTTCCAAAGACAAATCAGGCAACTAGTTAAGGCACTTGGGCCAGGCCACCAGCTCCTCTGCCAAGCTGCTGGCTGCTCTGCCATCTTAATCTCACAGTTTATACTTACTAATAACTACATTAATTAATTAAATTGCAGTTTCAGATGACTGGGATATTTTAGTTTTTTCACATTTTTAAACAACAAACTATGAAGAAATGAAGAAAAGGTGTTCACTGAGCTCACAATTCTAATAATTCAAACCCCAATGCTCAGATTTTGTAGTATTGGCATTGTAGGCATGGCTACATCTTGGTCGGGCACCACATGGTAGAAGTTTGTGAAGTGTAGTGATGGAATTATGTGACAATAGCATCTTAAACAAGTGAGTAGAGATAGCAGGGAAACCTAGTAGAGACTCCTTAGGTCATCTTTTTGCAAAACCTAATAACAAATCCATTGAGACCTGCTCCCTGTTTTTTTATGATTAT
This sequence comes from Lophiomys imhausi, assembly GCA_907164525.1. Taxonomy (NCBI): domain Eukaryota; kingdom Metazoa; phylum Chordata; class Mammalia; order Rodentia; family Muridae; genus Lophiomys; species Lophiomys imhausi. The sequence continues at coordinate 456,544 of CAJQZJ010032455.1, forward strand.
ATTTAAGGTTTCAGATAAACTCCACTTAAAGGTTCCATGTTGTACTGGGTCAGTGGGCCTGGCAGGAAGACTGACTGGACTCAGGTCTCTGGATGATAAGGCTGGAGATCAATGGTAGTCCCTTTCCCAAATTAATACAAACCCCAACACCTTTTAGTGTTTCCAAACTTAGGCCTTAGCTGGGCAGATTTTCAACTAGCTCATCTAAGTTTACCTCACCACAAAATCCCAACCAGCCATGTGGCTTGCAGTACTTTTCAATCACTCAGACAGAACTCTCTGCTTCTGTGTCTCCTGGCAGAAAGAGAGGTTCCTCTGTGTCTTCCCAGGATTCCTTTCTTCCTCACAGGAAGTTCTGCCTTCCTATACTCTTTCTGCTCACCTAATTGGCCATTAACAAAGTTTATTATCCAATCAGAGAATGCCTCAGATAAGGTGTTAACCAGAATTCAGAGCTTTGAAATCAGTTTTTGAAAACCATGCATATGACCTTTCTCTAACAGTCCTTAATCTCCCAATATAATCAACTGGGACCAAAGTTCTAAATGTATGTGCATGTTGGACACTTAAGATATACTTAAGTCAATCAGTAACTCTCTAAATAATTTCTTAGTTATAATACAAAGAACTTAGTATCTACAGTGACCAAAGAGTGTGCTCATACATGTACTGCCAATTTGATGATGCAGGTATGATGTAGAAAAAAGTTTAAAAGTTTAATTATGTTTTTGAAGATAATAAGTATACATAAAAATTGGTACCTAGTATATCAATTTTTCAGTCTAGCTCTCACCTTCCTTTTATCTTTTACTTTAATGGCACAAGAATGTAAAAGCTCCATTCTGAGGGGAATCTCCCAACTCATCAAATATTTTTTAATCTATTAACTAAATTTAATTATTCTCCAAAAATGTAAATCTACCATATTAGATGTCATGTTAATGTTTCATATTGTGCATATAGCTGCCTGTTCTTTTTGAGACTTGGAATTAATGTATTTTATAAGATTTTAAGCTTGAATTATAAGTTCAAATTGGATGAGTTGATTTATCAGGCCAAGTTACTCTTGGATATTTATTATGGTGATCTGAAAGCTGATTATTTTGTTGTTAATTACTGGTCCCCAAGATCTGGTCACATATACCTGTCTTTGTTGTCTAAACCTTTCTCTACCTAATGTAAAGTTAATTGGTTGAATAAATGCTGCAGCCTGGATTGGGTATATGAGTGGTAGTCAGAGAAAAAGATTGGCAGGTGTTTGGAAATGGGAAGATGCCATGGGTTAGGTGGAATAACATCATTCCACGTGGCCAGGAACATCTTCTGGTGAGGAGAAAAACACCCCCAGGGGATGTGTGTATATGTCATAGAGATTTACTTGGGGATAAAATATGAAGTTACTTTAGATAGGCTAAGATTCCACTATCCAGGCTAAGACTTGTTAAAATCAGGTGTCTCTGTGTGATTATTCATAAGTGGGCAAAGGATAACTCTGTCACCTCAATAATTATAAGTATCAATTATAAATATTAATATGTTGCTCAACAGATGATGCTCTTTCCATTTGTCCACATATAAGCTTTGTTCCCATTTTAACTATGCTATCAAATAATCTTTGAGATTCCCGATATCCAAGATGGCGCCAACCAGAGAGCAGTGCATTTGAGTAGTAGGTGAATGAGATTAGTCACTGTGGAGTGAATGTGAGGTCCCCTAGCTGACAGTGAAACACAGACAGTGTCTGAATTCCCATGGTGAACATTGAGACGGTCACCAGGTAAAAGAGCCCACACAGTTCCCGGGAACACCACCCTGAGATCACCCAGCTCCGTCACCGGTCTGGAGAGGAGCTCCGGCTAGAGGAGATATAGCCCAGGAGCGGATCCAGCCCACGGCTCCAGCCACAGACCAGCAGCCCCCTCCTGTCTGCCTGATATCCAGGCTGAACTTGGACCTGTACACCCAAGAGGGAAAAACAGCCTCACCACAAGAGCAAAGGTAAGTGAGATTTTTTTTTTTCCAGAGTTTCCAACATGGCGGCACAGTGTGCACTGTAGTGGAGAGGCAGAGACCTAACTCAGTCACAGCAAAGCAATTAGGAGCCAAGATTGACCGCAAACAGAGCCCATGACTGTGTGTTCTCCACAAATAGTGGGGCTGGTGGGTCACTCACCCTAGCACTCAAGCATCTGAGGAAGTCAGCAATAGGCACACTGAGGCCAGCACCCGTTGTGGGTAGAGCTCCCTGCCTGCATGGTCAGCCTAGCTGGGGAGCCAGAACGACTGGGTCAGTGAGAGGAGAACACAGACCCAACCACAGTTCTACCTGCCTTTCTGAGGAGACCTGCCAACTCCCAGGTCCTCAGAGGCTAGCCCTCTTCCCACTCCAAACCCCTCTATATTGGTCCAATTGGGTCACAAGCAGTTGAGGAGAGCAGCAGCCACCCTCCTCTCCTAGAGCCAGTTAGTCTATTACAGGAACCTGCACGCCATCTGGAGGTAAACACCAGGATCTCAGGATCAGCCAACCCCCAGGGCAGGGAGTTTTCCTGAGCACCAATGTCAGCTGACAAATGACACAAATAGACAACACCTGGGTCAATGGGATGACGAAAGGTCAGCGCAAGAATATGGTAAAAAAAAAAAAAAAAAACAATAAGATGTCTCCAGATCATAGCAATAATGCTACAGACAACTCTGGACAGATGAACACAATTGAAACAAAGGAAAATGACTTTAATCCTATGCTTATATTAATAATAGAAGGCCTAAGGAAGGATATCAAATACCTCAGAGAGCAACAACAATATACTGCAAAGGAGGTGATGGAAATGAATAAAGCACTTAAAGGAATGGAAGACCTGAAAAGGGAAGTTGAAGCAATGAAGAAAATCCAATCTGAGACATCCATAGAACTGGAAAACCTTAAGAAAAGAATTGGAACTACAGACACTAGCATCACCAACAGAATACAAGAGGTGGAAGAAAGAATTTCAGTCTCAGAGGATAAAATTGAAGAAATTGATACATCTGTCAAAGAAAATGTCAAATCTAAAAAAGTCCTGACACAAAACCTTCAGGAAATCAAGGACACAATAAAAAGATGAAATCTCAGAATAATAGGAATAGAAGAAAGAGAAGAGTCTCACCTCCAGGGACCAGAAAATATCTTCAACAAAATAATTGAAGAGAATTTCCTAAATCTAAAAAAAAGAGATGCCTATAATTGTACAAGAAACTTACAGAATTCCAAATAGATTAGACCAGAAAAGAAAATCTTCCCGCCACATAATAATCAAAACACTAAATGTACAGAATAAAGAAAGAATTTTAAAAGCTGCTAGGGAAAAGGATCAAGTAACATATAAAGGCAAACCTATCAGAATCACACCTGACTTTTCTTCAGAGACTCTAAAAGCCAGAAGGGCCTGGACAGACGTCTTGCAGACCCAAAAAACCACAAATGCCAGGCCAGCCTACTATTCCCTGCAAAATTGTCAATCAACATAGATGGAGAAAACAAGATATTCCATGACAAAGCTGAATTCAAACAATATCTATACACAAATCCAGCTCTACAGAAGATGTTGGAAGGAAAACTTCAACCCAAAGAGGTTAACTACACACAAGAAAGCACAGGAAGCAAACAGCATGCCTGCAGCAAAACCAAAAGAAAGGAAGCTCACTCACACACTATTTCCACCAACATCAAGATGGCAGGAAGTAACAATCACTGGTCATTAATATCTCTCAATATCAATGGACTCAATTCCCCAGTAAAAAGGCAAAGGCTAGCAGAATGGATGTGAAAACAGAATACCACATTCTGATGCTTACAAGAAACACAACTCAGCAAAAAGATAGACATTATCTCCATGTAAAGGGCTGGAAAAAGATATACCAAGCAAATGGACGCAAGAAAAAAGCTGGAGTAGCAATTCTAGTATGCAACAAATTGGACTTTCAACCAACATTAATCAAAAGAGATGCGGAAGGACACTACATACTCATCAAAGGAAAAAATCCACCAAGATGAACTTTCAATACTGAACATCTATGCCCCAAATGTAAGACCACCCACATTCATTAAGGAAACACTACTGAAGCTCAAATCCCACATTGAACCTCACACATTAATAGTGGGAGACTTCAACACACCACTCTCACCACAGGACAGATCAACGATGCAGAAACCAAACAAAGAAATAATGAACCTCACAGATGTCATGAATCAAATGGACCTAATTGATATCTACAGAACATTTCACCCCAAAACAAAAGAGTACACTTTCTTCTCGGCACCTCACGGAACCTTCTCCAAAATCGACCATATAGTCAGTCACAAAGCAAGCCCCAACAGATTCAGGAAAATGAAATTACTCCGTGTAACTTATCAGACCATCATGGTATAAAGCTAGGCTTCAACAATAACAAAAACAACAGAGAGCCTTCAAAAACATGGAAACTGAACAACTCTCTCCTCAATGACCTCTGGCTCAGGGAAGAAATAAAAAAAAAAGAAAATAAAGTCTTCTTAGAACTCAATGAAAATGAAGGCACAACATACCCAAACTTATTGGACACATTGAAAGCAGTGCTAAGAGGAAAGTTTATAGCACTAAGTGCCTTCAAAAAGAAACTGGAGAGTTCCTATACTAACCACCTAAAAGCACATCTGAAAGAGCTAGAAAAAAAGAAGCAAACACTCCCAAGAGGAGCAGACGAGAGGAAATTATCAAACTCAGGGCTGAAATCAACAACTTAGAAACAAAAAGAACAATACAAAGAATCTACAAAACCAAGAGTTGGTTCTTTGAGAAAATCAACAAAACAGACAGGCCCTTAGCTAAATTAACTAAAAGGCAGAGGGAAAATATCCAAGTCAACAAAATCAGAAATGAAAGGGGGGAAATAACAACAGACATTGAGGAAATCCAAAGAATCGTTAGGTCCTACTTCAAAAACTTGTACTCCACAAAATTGGAAAATCTAAATGAAATGGACAATTTTCTTGATAAGATTCCACCTACCAAGGTTAAATCAATAACAGGTAAACAAATTAAACAGTCCTATAACCCTTAAGGAAATAGAAGAAGTCATTAGAAGTCTTCAAACCAAAAAAAGCCCAGGCCCAGATGGTTTCAGCACAGAATTCTACCAGACATTCAAAGAAGAGCTAACACCAATATTCTCCAAACTCTTCCACAACATAGAAACAGAAGGAATACTGCCAAACACATTCTATGAGGCCACAGTTACCCTGATACCTAAACCTCACAAAGACCCAATGGAGAAAGAAAATTTCAGACCAATTTCCCGTATGAACATGGATGCAAAGATACTTAATAAAATACTTGCAAACTGAATCCAAGATCACATCAAAAGTATCATACACCATGATCAAGTATGCTTCATCCCAGGGATGCATGGGTGGTTCAACATTAGAAAATCCATCAATGTAATCCACCACATAAACAAGCTAAAATTAACGAACCACATGATAATCTCATTGGACGCTCAAAAAGCCTTTGACAAAATATAGCACCCTTTCATGTTAAAAGTCTTAGAGAGATCAGGCATACAAGGACCATATTTAAACATAATAAAGGCAATTTACAGCAAGCAAATAGCCAACATCAAACTAAATGGAGAGAAACTTAAAGCATTTCCTCTAAAATCAGGGACAAGGCACGGCTGCCCACTCTCTCCATATCTCTTCAACATAGTACTTGAAATTTTAGCTAGAGCAATAAGACAACTAAAAGAGATCAAGGGGATACAAATTGGAAAGGAAGAAGTCAAAGTATCCCTATTTGCAGATGATATGATAGTATACATAAGTGACCCCAAAAATTCCACCAGAGAACTTCTACAGCTGATAAACTCCTTCAGCAAGGTGGCCGGATAAAAAATCAGTAGCCCTTCTTTACACAAAAGATAAATGGGCTGAGAAAGAAATAAGGGAAACAATACCCTTCACAATAGCCACAAATAATATAAAATACCTGGGGGTAACTCTAACCAAGCAAGTGAAAGACCTGTATGATAAGAACTTCAAGTCCCTGAAGAAAGAAATTGAAGAAGATATCAGAAGATGGAAAGATCTCCCTTGTTCATGGATAGGTAGGATCAACATAATAAAAATGACAATCTTACCAAAAGCAATATACAGATTCAATGCGATTCCTATCCAAATATCAACTCAATTTTTTACAGATCTGGAAAAAACAATTCTCAACTTCATATTTAATAACAAAAGAGCCAGAATAGCTAAATCAATCATGTACAATAACAGAACATCTGGAGGTATCATCATGTAGCGGTACTACATGGCAATAGTAGTAAAAACAGCATGGTACTGGTATATAAACAGACCAGTTGACCAATGGAATCGAATTGAAGACCCAGAAATAAACCCACACACCTACGGTCACTTAATTTTTGATAAAGAAGCCAAAAACATACAATGGAAAAAGGAAAGCATCTTCAATAAATGGTGCTGGTATAACTGGATGTCAACATGTAGAAGAATGCAAATAGATCCATACTTATCACCCTGTACAAAACTTAAGTCTAAGTGGATCAAGGACCTCAACATAAATCCAGACACACTAACATTAATAGAAGAGAAAGTGGGGAAAAGCCTTGAACTCATTGGCACTGGTAGCAACTTCCTGAATAGAACATCAATAGCTCAGGCATTAAAACAAACAACCAATAAACGGGACCTTATAAAATTGAAAAGCTTCTGTAAGGCAAAGGACACTGTCCTTAGAACAAAACGGTAGCCTACAGACTGGGAAAGGATCTTCAGAAACCCAACATCTGACAGAGGGCTAATATCCAAAATATATAAAGAACTGAAGAAATTAAACACCAAAAAATCAAATAACCCCATCAATAAATGGGGTAGAGAGCTAAACCAAGAATTCACAGAAGAGGAATCTCTAAAGGCCTAGAGGCATTTGAGGAAATGTTCAACATCTTTGGTCATCAGGGAAATGCAACTTAAAACAACTCTGAGATTCCATCTCACACCTGTCAGAATGGCTAAGATCAAAAACTCAAATGATAGCATATGCTGGCGAGGATGTGGAGAAAGGGGAACACTCCCCCATTCCTGGTGGGACTGCAAACTTGTGCAGCCACTTTGGAAATCAATCTGGAGATATCTCAGAAAATTGGGAATAAATCTACCTCAAGACCCACCCATATCCCTCTTGGGCATATATCTAAAAGATTCTAAATGAAACCACAAGGACATTGCCACAACAATGTTCATAGCAGCTTTATTTGTAATAGCCAGAAACTGGAAACAACCCAGATGTCCTTCAACTGAAGAATGGATAAAAAAAAAATTATGGTACATTTACACAATGGAATACTACAGAGCTATCAGAAATGAGGAAATCATGCAATTCGAAACCAAATGGATGGAACTAGAAAAGCTCATCCTAAGCGAGCTGACACAGTCCAAGAAAGATAAACATGGTATGTATGCCCTTATAAATGGATATTAACCATACATCACAGGATAACTATCCTACAACCCACACACCCAAATAGATAGGAACCTAGCATATCTATCCTAGGAAAAATTCTACCCACCAGTGAGTCATGGAATCTGCTGTAGGTTAGTGGAACACCACATCCTAGATGGTGTGCCTTACCAAGATCTAGTACAAGTGGAAGCTCTTGGCACTCACATGATGCAGGATCTGAGGGAGTATGATATGTGAGGGCCCACCTCATCTGAGGAGGAGAGTACCAAGTAGAGGAACAAGGAGGGAGGGACAGACGAAATGAGAGAAGGAGGGAAGGAGAGAGGAAGGGAGGGCCCAGGAGGGGAGGAGGAAAAAATATGTTCTAGAAGTAAATAATACTTTTTTAGGAAAAGAGTTAATAAGCTTAAAAAATATAATAAAAATATAATATAAAATTTTCAAACTATAATTTACCAAAGGTATACTTGCTAATGTGAAAAGGAATTTGGCTTGCTTCTCAAATTCTCTTGCTTATATTTGTGCAATTTTTGGAGATAGTATACTTATGACCATCTGATAAGTTTCTAAATTCCATATGGCTTTAGACTTCCCTCATTTAAGTTTATAAGTATGAGGCACACATTTCAAATTCTCAATTTAACTTTTTTTCTTTAAATTACAAAAACATAGAAAGGCCTTTCAAGGTAAAGGAAACTCAAAGTCTATGAGCTTTAAGAAGACTTCGGTACGCATAATCATTTAAATATGTACCACTTAAGGAATGGCACAAGGAAGTTTGATTTACAAAATAAATTGGGATATGCTAATGAAATCAAACATCAAATGGAACTAATTTTGTTTGCTACTTTGCAGTGTAACTGAATTTCGTTATTGGTTGAAACTGCTAGAATGTATAATGTCTTTTAAAAAATCCATACTTAATTGTTTAATATTGATTGTGTTTCTTAGAATTTGATTTTTTTTATTTTACTTTAAGAACATTTCAGAGGTTTATCTTTTGAAAACAAGTAACCAGGATTTCTAACCTACCATAATAAATAGACTTTTAAACACTCCTCATATGTTTAAGTACTCTTAAAGTTAAAAAACTGACATTTCCTTTATATGTAGGAGAATGTGGTAAAGATTATTATATATTATAAACTATATAAATCTGAAATACTTAATGAATCTTGTAAATTATGAGTTACAAATTTTATGTAATTAAATAATTAATATAAATGAAGAGCCAATTAAAGGATAATTCTTTTTAAAGAATAAATACTTTTTGACAAATCCTTTAGTAAATATACAATATACTCATTTTTATAATCCAGTGTCTTTCAGTGAAGTACGTTCATGGACTTGTGAAGCCACCACTGTTTTCAGTGTTAGAGGAGCTTCTGAAAACCTCTTGCAAATGTGTACCACACTGTGGTCATACTCCTCATTACTCTTGTGCAAATGTGTACCACACTGTGGTCATACTCCTCATTACTCTTGTGCAAATGTGCACTACACTGTGCTCATGTTCATTCCTCCTGCTACCTTGTCTTCCTCCCTGTTGCTGATCCCTTTTTCTTCCCAAACAATGGCTACTTCAATGTCTCTCTGTTTCTTTGTCTCTATTTCTTTGTCCATGTCCCTGTCTCTATGTCTCTCTCTCTGTTTCTCCACCTTCCTCGCTCTGAGTATGTATGTGGGTGATTTCGTGTGTACACATGTGTACATGCACGTACATGAGCACAGATCTTATGCGATAGCCACAGCTACTGAATGCCCATAATTACAATGGCCATATCACTTTTAGAAGACAGTGCTTCATAACATTTTTACCTCTTCTCTCAGTCTTACAATTTTTTTGGCCCTTTCTTCCACAATGTTTCATGATGGAAGAAGTTGGTGTACATGTCCTGTTTAAGATTAACTACTCAATAGTTACATATTCTCAGCATTCGTACAGTTAATAGTGTCTTCATCAACCATCACCTTACAAAACTTCCTTGGACAAAAACTAAGGGAGGCAACAATTATTATTTGTTTTCATTAATGACAAAGTGTGGCACTTTATTCTAGGAGAATAAAGGCAAATGTTTTCCTTCAATGTTTTATATCATTTCCAAGGAAATAAAATATATATTTTGTGAAAAGTGGGATGCAGAGTCATAAACTGTTATAGTTGATTCAAGAAGTCTTTTATTTTTAATACATATTCAAATTACTAATGCTTTAATATAGGCAAAGATGAGATAATGAATTAGTTTAAAATGCTCTCTCGGACTACAATGTTTGATTATATTGACACAGGAATGGCCAATTCTCTGAAAGGCATTTGACCTGAGGTTTACATTGCTAGATATTCTTTTTAAAGGAAGCTTATTCATGGTGAGTCAAATTGTTATTGAAATCACTTTTCAATGTTCTTTTCCTTTTCAATAGCTAGCACAGTTAAGAGCATGTAATTCAATTATATGATTGACAGCTGACAGAACTCTCCTTCCAGCCATCTTCATCAGTTGCCTAGTTATGGAAACCAGTTAGGAAAAGCTGAAGACCAAGTAAGTACTACCATTATTTTCTCCTAGTCCAGCGGGGCTGTGCGTTGGGTAATAAAGGTCTTTCAGGGGCCTTGGTAGCAGCTATTTTCACCCCAGCCGTATCCTATACACTGGAGTTGTCAAGAAAATAGCTGCTTCCCCAGTAATTCCTGATATCTTGACAACTCTGGTTGTTTTAAACATCACATTGATGCTGAGAGAGTTTCTGATCTAGTTATTATGACTGTAGTGCACTTTAAAACAACCACCAGCTCTCCCAAAGGATTTTGTTCTAGTAACAGGAACGACACAAGTGCCATGGCTGATCCTCCAGCAGGAGCTTTCCCAGAGAGAAGCTGCTTCATCCACAGCAGTTTTAGTCATGCTATAAATGTCTGTGTCAGGTTTTCCTTGTGTCATAACAGTGTCAGATGGCTCTTGGGTGATCCCACATGTAACAGACATGTTTGGAGCAGTTCTCCATCGGGTCTACAAATGTCACTTTCCCTGCTTGTGACAGTCAGTGACCTTACTGTGACTGGGCTACTGAAGCAGCACACCCATCACTCTTCAGAACAGTCTGGAAGATCTTCCCTGACACTGCCTTCTGTTGTTTTAGTTTAGGATCATGTATGTCTTCATTTTCATGTTCTATTGCTGACTTGTGATATTTAGCACACACAGAGAAAGGGATGGGCTTGTAACACAAAGAGGACACAACTCCTGGGTCTGCCACCCACGAGTTTTCCCAGAGGTAGCTACACTGTGCCTGTGCTTAAGAATTTAGGAAAGTGACTGGAGACAGAGACTATAGGAAGTCAAGACTCCTAAACTGCAGAGCGGTGAGGCAGAGAAGGAGCATGGGTGTGCTGAGATTTGAGGATATATGTTCCTAGCTGCTTTTCACACTAGTAGCACCGAGTCACTGTCACTTTTAAGATCAGAGCAATAACTTTACGATTAGAAGATCCCAACCCTGGTTCATACTAAAGAAGCCACAACTTGTTTTTTCATGATAAGCAACAACAACAACAGAAACAGCAAACCCGATTGCCATCTAAATTCAGCAAAAGAACCTTCAGAAAATTGGTGACAATGGAAATTCATTTGCAAGCAAGTAATAAAGTGTTAGTGAAACTCCTTTGTTTATTTAACACAGCTTCTCTTGGGGGAATTGTAATAATATGTTAAACAATGTTATTGAAGGTGTTAACAGATAAGAATAACTTCCTCAACTATGATCTAGACAATAATATTAATATTTCTGGATAGATTCTTAAGGAAGAACATAAAATATTAGTGTGCTTTAAACTTCTGTGCTTTTGATCAATATACTTTAAGAATTTTTATAACTCCTTTAAATGACTTAATTGATGTGAACCCCTTTGAGGAAACTGGAGACTACCAGACCCATTGATCTTTAAGCAAATGTTGTTCTTTGAGTGGACACAGTATTATTAGAATACATTCCATATTATCCAAATTATCAAGCAGAAATGTGAAAACATTTGGCCTGAGAGAAACTACTTTCAGTTTGAGAAGGAAGCTGACATTTTCAGTATATAGTGTATGTTTGGTGGCATAGAAGGAGAAGTTAATGTCATTTACAAGATAGTATGAAGTATTTGAATGATCTTGGAGCACATGGAGCTTTGTAAAGAGTGAGGATTGTGTGGAGCAGAGGTTGTGAAGGAGTAGGTAAACCCAAGAGGATGACTGGAAAAGCATGAAAATGTATTTGAGTGCTACATTTTGTCTTATTTGTTGTTGCTTGAATGCTGTACGTATCCTTTACTGGGATAACAATTCATAAGTGTTCCAGTAGGAAGGTGCCATGCTCAGTGTAGTGGATTAGTAGATAGGAGAAGAAGGAGGCAGACTCTGTAGGAGGCAATTGCAACAATATTGGAAATGAAGCAAGTTTTGATTAGGAGGTTACATGTGGAATATACAAGAAAATAAACACATGGATAGCATGCAGCTGAAAATGTCCTTAATAATTTCATCAGGTGGGAAAGAATGTAATTTGAATTTACTACTTAGTTTCATTTACCTCATGTGTATACATTTCTCTATAGAAGATGACTCCTCTGTTATGCACTGGCAGGCTTGCAGTAATAAAAAGAGTCCAACACTAAATAGACCTAGAATAACAATGAATGGTATGAGAATATGGCTTTATTTGATTGTATCTTAAGGTGGCTACTAAGTTGTTAAAATCTAGAAATTGTGTGATGAAGTTGCTTCATATATTATAAATCTTAGCAGTCTTCAAATGCTAAAATAAATAAATAAATAAGTAAAACTTCCAGCCTGTTGTTATGAAGTTACTTGGAATACTATAAAATCTATTCTTATAAATGTAGATGATGGGCAACTTTGTCGTATACAGATCCTTTAGTAAGTGGGAGAAGAGACAGTCTCAGTGATGGACTTTGTTACCTTTTAGAGGGACACTTTACCTAAACTGGGCTGCCATATTGGGCCCAAGAGCAAGAGGAAGTTCTTAGCCCTCATGCGACTGATGAACTGAGGGGAGTTAATATGTAGCCCCCCACACACACTGGAGGAGAAGGACAGATGGGAGAGGGAGTAGACGTTGAGAGAGTAGGACTGGGAGGGGAGGAGGGAAGAGGCCGCTATCAAGATGTAACCTGAATTAATAAAGAAATGGTTTAAACAATCTATTCTTATTCTTCAATACTGGAGGTTTTCATTTTGTTAAAATTTAAAATCACTTTTTTTGCATTTTTAATGTTTATTTATTACTTCAGGTTATATCTCCATAATAGTACCCTGTTTCCACCCCTCCCAGTCCCGCCCTCCCACCCTCTACCCCCTATCCAACCCACTCCTCCGGAGTGGAGTGTTCCCCGCCCTGTTCCCTTTGGTGCATTGGTTGTAGTGTAGTTATCCTGTACTATATGGATAAATTCCGACTACAAGTGAATAGATGCCATGTGCATCCTTCTGAATATGGGTTAGCTCACTCAGGATGACCTTCTCTAGTTCCATCCATTTGACTGCAAATTGCATGATTTCATTACTTCTGATGGCTGAGTAGTATTTCATTGTGTACATGTGCCACAGTATTTTTTTTATCTATTCCTTGGTTGAGTGACATATGGGTTGTGTACAGTTTCTAGCTATTACAAATAAGTCTGCAATGAACCTAGATGAGGAGATGTCCTTGTGGTTTGGTGAGAAATCTTTTGGATGTATACCCAGAAGTGGTATGGCTGGGTCTTGAGGTAGAGCTTTTTCAAGTTTCCTAAGATATTATATAATCAGAATAATTCAAGTACCTGTGGTATAGAGTTGGCTCTGCTGCTATGTAGTGGACAACATGAATAAATTCTGAAGAAATAATATATTTGCTGTTTGAAAATTGAAAAATTAGAGCCCACAATTAATTCACTTCTTTGCTGAGATGCTAAATATGGATTTCTTTTCCCTTTTCCATTGGCATCAGGCTGACCTCTGACTTGCTGTGCACAGAAGTTTCCAGGAATATTCTGAGTCGATTATGGTGCGTTGAGCCCCTTCTCGGTATGTTGCTACAATCAGAGCATCTCAAGAGTGGCTCCCTGTGGAGGATGTTGTCATCTCCCAATGGACGCTTTTCTCCTTTCTCTTTTGTCTTTGCTTCACTTTGAAGATCTGGACAAAAAAGGTATCTGTGTGAAAGCTGCAAAGCTTAGAGCAAGTGCTAACATTTCTGAGATCAGTGTTACCTTTGTAAGTGTTAACCAACAGGGTAAACAGTTGGGTATAACTTTAAATGAGACTAATAGGAAAATGTATCAGACTGGTTGATCTGTACCTTTTAATTTCATTTTCATACACAGCCAGTAATCACTGGACTCTTTCTTATGCAATTATTCTTTTCCAAGTTTTCATTACTTTTTCTTCTCATTAAGCCCATTCCCATCCTTAAGCAGTATGGAAACAGTGTTCTAAACTGTGATGTGTCTATTATTGGGACCATTTTGCTTATAAAGTTGTTCACAGAGAAGAAATTTACAATAGAGACAGAAACCAAGAATTTGCCAACATTTCCCCATAGGAAGTGGAATTATTTGTAAATGAAAGGCCACAGACAGGAAGGCCTATGAGAGAACTCTCTAAGACTCTGAGGACATCCAGGTATTATCAGCTGATACTGCTTCTAAGAAAGAAAGACTTAAATGAGTACGTGCCAAGTTGAATATACTGTGGTATAGGATTTATAATCTCTGGAGATTAGTCAGTGTCCTACATAATAAATCACAGGAAAGTATTAAAGTAAATTAGGACAACACTGTGCTTCTCTTTTATTCTAGCACTCAGAGCTTTGGAATCACAGAGAAAGGTTGTTTCTAACATAGTATTTTCAGCCAAATATTTATAAGAATGTAAGATAAAAACCATATGTAATGATGAGATTTAAAAATGAGATTTCAGTTTAGAAACATTGAAATTTATCTGAAATGTAAGGTTATGTTACATATTCAATTTCTGATGACCAAATGAAATATTTTCATAAAAATATCAGCATGAAAGGAAGACTTTCAGGTGGGTATTTTCTAAATTACCTTACCTCATGAACAGCTAAACACTGACACAGAAAAAGATTTCCTAAATGTGAAATTCACATCTTGTACATTCATCAATAGTCTTCATGGATTGTTACTAATCATAAAAAGAATCATTCTATGTAATATCAAGGAAACGCACTGATAGGAAGCCCAGAGCCAGTCCCTTAAGACACAAGAAAGTTTTCAAGATAAATCCAGAGAAGGCAGATGAGTACCCATGTGAAGAAGCCGATCATTCCGGTCTCTGACTTTCAGACTTTATCTTGCATAAGAGGGGGATTGCTGTGCAATTTGAGGTAATTGTCAAAGTTGGACACAGTTGCTCCGGAGCCATTGTTGCACCTCTGGAAGACAATTTCTTTGAGAATACAAAAAACTCCCTTAGGACATTGCCGTGTTTAGGATTAAGAAGAGATAAGAAGAGATGTGGGTAGTTTCTCTGGGTTTCTCACTCTATTCTGTAGCACAACTGTTCTTGCACATGTCCCCATGAGTTTTGCAAGGAATCTGGGTGAACTCAAATAAGTAGATAGGGTTGGGGACATAGATCCCTTGGTAGGATGCTTTCTTAGCAGATATAGGTGGTCTACCTACTTCAGGGACTCCTAGAAAGATGTAATACAGACACCCATGCACAGTAAAGTAATAGCAAAGGTAAAGTTTTATGAGTGAGAACTCATGATTAGGCCTTCATAACTCTGACAGTAGATGTAATAGGAGATTCCATCAGGGGAAGAAGAATCCAGACAAGCAAGAAAATATTTTAGAAGGTAGACGAAACTTTAGACAAAATATTATAGCTGTTTCCTTTGAGGTCACGACCAGACCATGCCCTATGACAGGTCAGCTAACGTAAGACACAATATGTTTGTTCAAAGAAGGTGATTTTACTCTAAAATAGCCATCCAAAAGAGAACTGGAACTCTTGACACAGAGCACATATCACCCTCAATCTGATTTAGGGGTGATTTATGTAAATGGATAATGGGTATTCCTAGATAGGTGGATACCTTCTCTTATCAGGAAGGCCAGATAGTGCACATCTGAAATTATTTTTAGTGTTTCTGAAGCAGTCTTACTGTGTAGCCCAGACTTGTCTTGAACTTTCTGTGCAGCAAAGTCTGGCCTTGGATTTTCAGTGATTCACTTACCTCAGCTCCTGGGTGACTCAAAACATTTTATTTTTAACACATAGTCACATGAAGAATTTCAGTTAAAAAACAAAGCTTATTATTTCCTTGGGCTATCCTTGTCAGAGGTTACATTGCCTACGTGCAGGCACATGGTGGTACTCAGTGGGCACAGTGAAGTGGTAGGAGTCCCTTTTTCTGATTTTCAAAGTCTTGGTAATGACTTAAAATTTCCTTCCTGCTCTGCATAAAGTTGCTACACATAACCAACTCCCTATTACAAACCAGAGTACCCTCAGTCCTCTGCTTTGCGAGGACAGGCAAGAATCCTAATACGTCCACATCTTATTCTAGGAAGAAGACATTGACAATGATAAGGATGAGCTCCTATTTGAAACAAACAAAAAACAAGTAATAAAAATATTTTTAAAAGAGTTTTGTGATTAATTTGGACTTTGAAGACTGAGTATAAAAACATGAGGAGTCTCGAAGATTATTGTTTTTAAGGATAAGCTTTCTTTTGTGTGGGCTACTCTGAAAGATCAGCCTAGTTTAGAGAATAAAGGAACTAAATTTTCTATAAAATATTAAAAAAAAAACAACTGTGCACCCTCCATGTTTCTATGATGCTATTTTTATTTGTGTCTTAAAACTACAGCAAAGGAATACTTAGTTTAAGATGAGCATGGTAACATGGTAGGCAGTTTGAATGAAATGTCTCCCTTGTTGTAGACATTTGAATACTTGGTCCCAGTAGGATGTACATTTGGGCAGCCTAGGAGGTTTGTGCTCACTAGATGAAGTGTACCTCTGGGGCAAGGCTTTGCAATCTCAAAAGTCATAGCCATTTCCAGTTTGCTCTACCTATTTGATGTTTGCCATTGGGTGATGTTGTTCCTGCCACCATACTCATCAGCTGCCAGCTTTAAACTGTGATCATGATAGACTCTTATATCCCTAGTCATAAATATTAAATAAAGTCTTTCCTATATAAATTGCCTACTTGTGGTGTTTTATCACAGTGGTAGAAAATAATTAATGCATATGAAGAATAGGATATCTGAGTTAAAATAAGAACAGCTAGGTTGGGAGGATGGCCCAGTCACTCATGGTCTTGCCTTGAAAACCCGAAGACCCAAGTTCAATCCCTGGCTGCCATGTTGGGCTGCAGAGAAAGAGGAAGCTCTTAGCCCTCATGTGACTAATGAACTGAGTGAGACTGGTATGTGGGGGCACCCCACAATGGAGGAGTAGGATAGGTGGGAAAGGGTGTGAGGGGTGGGAGGGTGGGACTGGGAGGGGTGGAGGGATAGGGCTGTGATTGCTGTAATTTGAATTAATAAACAAACATATAAAAATTAGGAATTATATCACACACTTGTAATTTCAGGGAGATTAGGACAGGAAGAACCATGGGGCTTGATGACATGTCAGACAGAATAATTTGCTGAAGAGCAGGTCTCAGTGAAAGATTTTTCTTTTTAAAAAGTGGATATAGCTAATAATGACATCTGAGGTATTGATCTGGCCTACACATGAATGTAAAAACCCGTACACTCAAGTGTGCACATAAACACATGCACACACACAGGCACACATGTGCAAAGTAAGAAATTTCTTAGCATGTTAGATCTCTACTGCTTAGAGTAAACTCACAAAATGCAACAGCTTCACATTCGAATTTGTTATTCTCAGTACTCTGGGTAGCGAGGCAGTCTTAGCTATGTCCTTTGCTTACAAGGATGAAATCAAGGTGCGAGTGATCTTGAGGCTTTGGAGAAGTCTATTATTGAGATCACTAGCAATCCAGTTCCTGATAAGTTGAGGGGTCTGCTTTCTTGATGGCTCTCGTCAATGCCATATTTTCTCTTTCTTGAATACTCCTGTGCTCTTACTCATATGGTCCTCTTTCATCTTCAAATCAGCAGGGGCAAGTAAAGCTCCCATACATTTTGAAAAACTAATTTCCTTTTTTCCTGCTAGTGAGAGAAAAGTCTGTGCTCTCACGCTCATGTGATTAGATTTGGATGATTCACTGAAATAACCTCCCCTTTGATTAACTCACAGTTAGTTGATTAGCAGTCTTAACTTAATCTACAGAGCCATCTTGTCCTGTGACTTAACATAACCATAGGCTCTACAAATCATAAAGTGCACAGACCCAATCCTGTGAATCAGGCTGTTAAATCATAGAGGTGTGGCTCAGAGAGGAGGGTAATTTAAGGGTTTCTTTTAGCAACATCAATTTTTCAGAGTATTTTTCATATAGTATCAGCTTCCCTAAGTACACATGGTATTAGCTATGAAGATAAATGTTTTTGATAATAACCATGGTTCAGTTACCAATTCTTAAATTATTTTCATAGATACCAGTTAAACAATATTGAAAATCAAGAAACTCCCCCATTTCAATCGTACTACAGATCTAGATTTGTAAAAACAGCATGATGCTAACATAAAACAGACATTTTAATCTATGGAATCAAATTGACGAGCCAAACATAGTTCCACACACTTATGGAAACCTTTTTTTTTTTTTGATAAAGAAACCAGAAATAAACACACAAAAAAGACAGCATTTTCAAAAAATGATGCTGATCAAACTGGAGCCTGTATGTAGAAGAATTCAGATAGATCCATATATTTCAACCTGAACAAAACTCAACTCCAGGTGGATCAAAGACCTCAACATAAAGACAAAACAAATTTTAATTAGTTATTTAACCTATGTTTTATATTTCAGTTGTTTCTGATATTTGGTAATTATTTAAAAAAAAACTTGATTCTAAACTAGGTAGTGTTGGCACATGCCTTTAATCCTATCACTGGGGAGGTAGAGGTGGGCAGATCTCTGAGTTTGAGGTCCGCCTCCTGGTTCTACAAAGTAGTTTCAGGACAGCCAGGGAAACTAGCCAGAGCTAGTTTTGAGACAGAGAAAGCATGTCAGGAAAATTCAAAAACCAAACCAAAACAAAAAACTAAAAAGAAAGAAACAGGAAAAAAAGAGCTTTGATTTTACTATATTCCTTTCTGTCTCTAGTTATAGAATTTATTCTACCTGGGCAGTGGTAGTACACACCTGTTATATCAGCCCTCTGGAGGCAGACAGACCTTTGTGAATTCTAGATCAGCCTGGTTTACAAAATGAGTTCCAGGACAACTGGGACTATGATACAAAGAAACCTTGTCTCAGGACAAACCAAAAGAAAAAAAAAGAATTTATTCTAGGGCAGAAAATGAGGATGTATTGACCATATAGAAGGAGAGTAAAAAATGAATATTCAATTTTATATAACTGAAAAATCAATAATTATAGTATGATAATCTGAGTCATTTTACATAATGTTTAATCATCAGTGTTATAACATGAAGGATTACAGATTTTAAGTTAACTTCTTTAACTGAAACATTTCCATCTGAAAATAGAAAAAATATTCTAAAAATTGACTTTATTATTTTTAAAGACTGTCATAGTTTTTAAGAGGAATAGCTGTAGTAGGATTGTGTGTGTGTGTGTGTGTGTGTGTGTGTGTGTGTGTGTGTGTGAGAGAGAGAGAGAGAGAGAGTAGCCAGAAGAGAGATATGTTTGTATGTAACAAAGACAGCAGAAATATCAGAGAGAGAGAGAGAGAGAGAGAGAGAGAGAGAGAGATCAGAAAAACATAGGAGGAAGGAAAGGGAGTAGGAGAAGAAAGAGTAGGAAAAAGAGGGGAAGGAGAAGAAGGAGGAGGAGATAGAGGAATGTCGATTTGTGGTGTGTGTGAAGTTTGACAAGTGAAAAACACAGAAATGGAGACCCAGGGAAGAATTTTAGTCCATGTTCAATGGCACTCTGTTGGCAGAATGCCTTTTCTATGAGACCTAAGTATTTTGTTTAAAGTTCTTTAACTAATTGTGTGGGATTTATTCATATTTTGAAGGGCACTATAGTTTCTCAGAGTTTATTTAAACGTTTGTCTTATGAAAAAAATTCCACTGAGAAAATATCTAGAGCATAATGTCTCCTACTATGGCCTAATCAAGCTGGTACATAAAACTGCCACAAAGACTATTTATGATCATAGTCAGACATGGGCTATAGTTATGGCCATTCAACATTTCTATGTGTCCTGGTGTATCAGAACAAACTTCTCTTCTAAGAGACATGATCATATGAGGGGAAATGTTAGCATTTTCATCACAAAGTTAACACTGCAGAGCAGGACCCATAGCTGACTCTAAAGAAAAAACAAAAACAAAAACAAAAAAACAAAATCAAAACCAAAAAAAACAGAAAGCCAACTCTTAACTTCTTAATAGAAACATAAAGATAAAGAAGTGGCACAACTTTTATCTGAGCATGGGTATAAAGGCAGCATGCAGAATGTAAAATATCCTGTGCCTTGATTGGAAATAATGCTCAAGGAAAGTTGTTTGGTAAGAATAAAGACTATAGACTAACATTATCATCATGGGGCCTGCCATGTCAATTCTGAGATTTGGAAATTTTCATAGGAAATGTAGGATACACGCTAATCCTGCATACTATTATTTTTTCTTATAATTTCTGGAATTATAATTTAGAACAGCTTCAAAGCAAGAGGAAATGAGCATTTATGTTTTATTCTTTATTTCAAAATTACAAATGTTTTTCTGACCTTTAAATACTAATGAGGGGAAATCAAATGAGCATAAAATATTTGCTTTAATTGTTTTGTGTTTTGTTGCTTCATTATAAATCTTCTCTTAACAGCTTAATTATTCCCAGTGACATTGTAGGGGAAAAATATCAAGTGGGCCACTGAAGAGATGCTGAGAGTTTTAAGACAATTTCTGAAACCAAAGGCAGACCACACAGGTGGCAGCCTTCATTACTGCATTAAGACTTTAGATTGTGTTATTCACAGCTCTCTACAGTCTCCTCTTCCATCACACCATGGGGGAAGAGAGTGCCATCCTCATAGTGGGCAATTTGAGTCTTTCTGAAGCTATTGGTTCAGCTGTAGAAAATATGATTTGGTAAACACATGACACATTTAAAGATTATTTTATGTGCTCTGAATAATCAATTACCTCTTTAGTAATAGGAAAATCACAGAAATAATTTCTTTAATCGGACAGTTTATTTATAGAAACAGAAATTTCTAATAATATCTCTGAAGTTATCTCCTCCTAATGAAAACCTTTTCTTTTTTAATTAATTAATTTATTTATTCAAGTTACATCCGGATGGAAGCCCCCTCCCCTCTCCTTACCCAGTCCCATCCTCCCACCCACTTCCCCCTCTCCCTCCTCTCTTTCTCTTCAGATGAGAAGAGCCCCCCTCCCACAATATCAATCCACCTCGATTCATCAAGTCTCATGAGGACTAGGAGCTTTCTTGTGCACTGGTGCCTGACAAGGCTTTCTAGCTAGGGTAAGGTCTTCCCCCAACATACAACAGAGTCCAAGACAGAAATAGTCTCCAGCTGCCCCACACTTGGTAAGGGATCTACGTGAAAACCAAGCTGCCTATCAGCTACATATGTGTAGATGTCTTCGATCCAGTTTATATATGCTTTATTTATTTATCTTTTTGTTTGTTTGTTTCTTTGTTTTTTGGTTGGTGTTTAAGTCTCCAGAAGCCTTCAGAGGCCTAGCCTTGGTTGGTTCTGTTGATCTTCTTAAGTAATAGAAAGAAGTAAAGACTGCAGCAATTCTAGTTTTAAGTACTTTATGACTGAAAGTGCATGCATCTGATGGAACACAGAAGTGGTTATCCACTCACTACCTAATGCTTCCTCTTTCTTCAGGGTCAGAGTTAAAAAATCAACCAAAACAAACACCCCAAATGCAGCAGAATTGAACGAGGCATTTCAGTCTTATTTTCTTCTTGTTCTTCGGTAGCGATTGGTCAATACGTGTTGATGACACTTTCTAAGGAGGAGAATTCTGTCAAGATGATAAAAATCAAGCCCAATAAGTACTATTTCCTTATTTTTAATTTTAATTAAATATAGTTATATTATTTTCCTACTTCCCTTCCTAGCATTTAACCCCTCCCATGTTCCTCTCCCCAAACTCACCCATGCCATCCACACTTACTCCCTCTCAAATTGATGGCTTCTTGTTCTTTATTATTTTTACAAAAAACACATACATACATACATACATACATACATGCAAAGTGCTGAGTAATTTTAGTGTTGCTTGTGTGTTTATGATTTGATGATTGACCCCTTGGCAAGAATCACTGATGAGGGACTGTAGCATCTGCATATATCGCAATATTTATGTTTTATGTGAGTGTGGTGTGTGTGTTTCGGTGTGCATGTACGCACATGTGGTAGTATGTGCATGCGAGTATGGAAGCCAGAGGTGAACATCAATTGTCTTTTTCAAAGACTCTTCATCTTATTTTTCCAGAATAGGTCTCTTCTTTAACCCAGGGCCAGTACTGTAGGGAACTACCTGTCCCTGTGACCATCTCCTACTGCACTGAAGTTGGGTACTAAGTATCTGAGTTCAAGTCTGCATGCTTCAAAGGCAAGCACTTTACTGACTGAGCTGCTTCTACATTTAATTTAATAACAGTAATGCTAGTAATAATGTGAAATGGATACAAATTTAAATACATTTTACTAATGATAATGCTAACATTTACATTTTAATAATACAGAAAATGTTTTAAGCCTTCAAATATATGTGTATAAATGTGTGCATATATATGGATATATGAACCTAGTCATAAGTGTATATAGACACATATATGCCTTTCTTTCTCTATATATATGTATATGTAAAATAAAACAAATTGATATACATGCATATATCAACTTATTTTATTGTGAAAATTGTCTTAGGCACTAGATACTGTAGTTATTACCACCCTGCCTAGCTTTTTGACAACTGGACACAGACTGGGTCATCTGTGCAGAGGAAATATCAATTGACAAACACCTCCATTCTATTGGACTGTAGTGTAGAAATAATGTAATTCAAATATTACCAATATTTATATTATAATTATTTGGTTGGTGGTATCAGTGTTTAGCACGCCATTATAAATGATCACACAGAGACCTGATAGATTTTGACAAGCTTACCTTGGATTGTGTAAGGCCATCTAAGCTAGCTCATAATTCTATTTCCCAGATAAAACCCCAATATATACATACATCTTCTTGGACTGTTATTCTCCATGCTATGCTGATGTTCCAGGTCACATGGAGATATGATTCTTCTATTTAATACTGTAGGGTGCATTTCTTGATAAATTATCGACATGGAAGGGACCAGCCCACTGTAAGTGGTGTTACCCAGGACAAGAGGTGCTGAGGCATGTAAGAAAACAAGAGAAACAAGTTTGTGAGCAGCACTCCTCCATGGCCTCTGTTTGAGTTCTTGTCTCTAGGTTCCTGCCTTGTACTCTTGTGCTGACTTCCTTTCATGACATACTACAACTATTTGCTGAAATAAACCCTTTCTTCACCAAGCTGCTTTTGGTCATGGTCTTTATCACAACATATGAAAGCAAATGAAGACATTCTCACACATACAAAATAGACAGTGACAACTTGAATAACGTGTTCAGAGAAACTCCATTAAGCAATGATTAGAAATATTGGACTTTTAAAATTCATGAGTTAAATTTAATATTCACTGATTATCATTCACCTCTATCCCAGGGAGACACAGCTTTTAAAAGTTCCCCCTTCAACAGTGCCACTTTCAATCTTTCTAACTTCTCAACCATAGCTACCTCCTCACCTCAAACTCCAAGGTATTATATACTATTTTCAAAGAATATGCATTATATACAAATAACATTGGAATCTTTACTGTGATGGTTAATACTATATATCAAACTGAAGAGAACATAGTATCTTGCATGCCTAGATATTCTTATGTAAGTAGTTTTTTAGATTGTATTACCATTAAAGACAATATATTTGAGAAAACAGGCTACCTTCCACAATGCCACAATGTGACTGAGTCAGTCAGCCAAAGGTCTGAAGAAAACATTAGCAGGAAGAGGCAAATGGAAAAGGAAAACAAGCAATCTAATGGAAGGTGATATTTTCAAATGCATATTATAAAATCCAATACTATATACACCAATAAAAATGAAAAAGAAAGAAAAACTCTCCTGCTAACCTGAGCTTTGAGCTTACAGCCTCTCTCTCTCTCTCTCTCTCTCTCTCTCTCTCTCTCTCTCTCTCCCTTCCCTCTCCTTCCCCTTCCCCCCCATCTCTCCCTGTCTCTCTGTCTCTCACACACACAGGTGCACATGCACACATACAAAATCTCTTTTCCACTGGTTTTATTCCCTGAAGAACATTATTGCATGTACATAAACCATAAAGCTTAATAATATAACAAAATTAACCCCAAAGATATGTGCCCCAAGTGCATCTATGTTCCTAGTCTCCCCCTCTATCTCCTCTGATAGGTCACATATATTTTGATTTTGGAATTTTGCATTCTATTTCTGTCATCTATGATTTTTTATTCCATACATATTTATGTAAAAACTATGTACTGTTTTATATTCCCGAATCTTATCTTTATAAAAAGAAGAACCATACTTGTTTAGGTTTAGTTTTATTACATTTAATTTCTTTTCTTTTCCTTTTTAAAATTGTTTTTAATTTTATAAATTTTATTACTAAAAAACTTGTAAATAAATAAAACATCTCTCACCAAATTAACCAGACCCAAATGTCTATACAACTCAGTCTAACTCCTAAAAGTGAGAATTAGACTTTCTTTTTTTCTGGTTTTGACATATTCTTTAATTATTTTTTAATTTTTGAGATTGCAACATTTCTCCCACTGAAACCTCCATATACTCTTCCACATTCTCGTTCAAATTCATGGTCTCTTTTTTCATTGTTATTGCATGAATATATGTAGATATAACCTGTTTTCAGAGCTGATTTTTTTTTCCAGAAGTAGAAGGCAAGTCCCCATGAAGTACATGCTGAAGATGGCATGTCCTACAGAAGCAGAATCCAGAAACTTCCTGACCTTAAACTGAATGCCCCCTCCCTGAGGACTAGCCTTTGTGTTCGAGAAGACACCACTTAAGCTTCTAAAGTACGGAAACGACCAACAGTTCTACCCATCCATGAAAACTATGAATCATATCAATGACAAGCATGAGATGTTAACCCTATGGGTGTAGTAGTGGCATGAATACCTTGGCAGTAATCATGTCTCTCTAATTGGACTTAAGACTTGATTAACAAGAGAAAGCCATTTTTGCTATGAGAAACCTAGCTAACCATTCAGTGTTATTTGAGGAGCTTCTAGACTTCTTTTTATTTTTTATTTTTTGCTTTTGCTACATTTCTTTAATTTTCATGTGCATTACATTGTAATTCATATGCATTATAAAACAGAGCATATTAAATTTTTATGCTTGTGATCACTTTTTACCTAAGACATTTTTCCATCACTCCAGCTATTTAGTACATAGGTCTATAAGATAGTATAAAAATTAAATATTTATTAATAATAAATCATAAGGTGTAACTTGAAGAAATAAAAAATAAATTATTAAAAAAAGAATATCAAACTCCAAAAACAGTAAGATTCTCTGTGTCCCAAGTGTCAATTATTCAGCTGATAATTAATTCTTTATGTAAAACTAAACACATTGATTAGCATGCAGATTTGATCGTCTGTAATAAATGATAAAAATCATTATATATACATATATTGAAGAATTAAAGAAATGTCCTTATAGACTTCTTTTTAAATGAAGAGTTGCTACTATTACCTCGCTAATTGGAAAGTAGTATCCAACTGCCCTCTAACAAAGACTTCACTAATACCCACCACTTGGTGCAAGTTTGGTCCTCATAAGTAAAAACTTTTTTTCAATATACAGTTGATAACCTAAAAACTTTTAACTAACTGGTCAAAGTTCAGAGAACATGTCCATGGAGTGCTCAGCCATAAAGTGCCCAGACCAATGAGTGCATAGGCAACAAATTTAACAAGTAAGTCAATTAGAACAATATATTGTGAGGTTGAGAGAGGGGTGGAAGAGTAGAGAATGTCTCTGAGAGAAGCTAGTGGAGCAATTGGGGTGAATACAATTAAAGAACGAACATGGTTATGTATGTATGTATGTATGTATGTATGTATGTATGTATGTATGTATGTAATTCTTAAAGGGTAAAGCATTACATTAAAATTATGCTTAATGATTGGCACATGCTACTGAATGTTGCTGAGATTTAATTTTATTCATTATAATATGGCATACATAACTGTAGCACAATTCAAAACATTTTTTTTCTCTGGTTCATAGACATTCATGTAAGCTTTAGAATTTGTACCCATTTATGATTTTTTTGTACATTTCTCTTACGATGTCAATGTGTTTTTTGCAATGTCTTCTGACCTGAATTTTAAGGAGTAGTATCTATGAATGCTTGATTTTTGTGTGTGTGTGTGTGTGTGTGTGTGTGTGTGTGTGTGTGTGTGTGTGTGTGAAAATTGCTGTATTTAATGTGTTTCTTGTAATGTCTTCTGGACCTGAATTTTAAGTAGTAGTATCTATGAATGCTTGATATTTTTTTGTGAAAATTGTTGCATTTTGTTTTATGAGTAGTGTTAAAAATGCTTCCATTGATCCAAATCCTTTTTTTTTCAGTGCATTTTAGGAGGTCTAATATACCTCTTTTGTAGGGAGTGGGTTGTTGTAAGAAAGTATCCATTCCAAATTACAAATGTGGTTTTCTTTCTCTCCTTTCATTTTTTCCTTTTTTTTTCTTCTCCATTTCTTCCTCCTTCCTTCCTTCTTTCCCTTTTCTTGTCTTCTATTTAGTTAAACTGGCCTTTAAAACATTAAATATCCCAAGCAGTATTCAATTGTACTATATAGCTTAGGTTAGCATAGAAACTGCCATCCTCATACATCTACCTCTTTGGTGTGAGCCATTACACTTGGTTAGAACATCCAATTAAAAAGTGGGTGTGGAAATGAACAGAGAAAATTCAAAGAACTACAAATGGCTAAGAAATATTTTAATTAAAATAATTTAATTCAAGCTTTTAATCTTCTGAACAATTGCCACATTCCCAAACACAATAGTTTTATAACATATCTTGATATCTAGAAACAAAATGCTCTTAATTTTACTATTTTTGCCATAATTATTCTTGTGCTTTTATCCTTACTTACTAATCCAAAATATCGGCAGCTCAAATCTTTGCTGGATCTTGGGTCAGAATCAAATTTCCTTTTAAAATTTAAATTAGCATAATGCCTGGCTAATGTATCCTGTTGTTTATGAATTCCAAATGTCTCCTCATTCATTTGTACTATTGATAGAATTTTATGATGCACATCTTATACATCTCTTGTTGAATCTTTTTTTAAAGACATTATTCCTAGGTACAGGTTGTGGGATATTTTCCTAGGCAGTCAGTTGTTAATATATGGATATATTTTTAAATATGTATGCATTCAAAATATATTTGATCTCTACGACACAATTTATTTCAGCAATATTAATTCCAGCTATCCATCTCCCCAAATGCTAACTCTGGCATCTAATAATTTGACTGCTAAGTATCTGGAGTTTTTCAATATATACAATCAGATTATCATCACTAGATAATGGATTTGTTTAACTGCCAGTTCTTATTTGTGTGGGCTAGTCTTATGTCAACTCGACACACAAATTAGAGTTATCTGAAAGGAGAGAGCCTGAATTAAGATACTACCTCTGTAACATCTGACTGTGGGGAACTTTCTTAATTGGTGATTAATGCAGGGGGGCTGAGCCCATTGTAGGTGTTTCCATCACTGAGCTGGTGGTGGTCCTGGATTATATAAGGAGGCAGGGCAAGCATGCTAGTAAACAGCACTCCTCCATGACCTCTGCATTAGCTCCTGCTTCCAGGTTTCGGCTCTGTTTTGCGTTTCTGTCCTGATAGCCTTCAATGGTGTTCATCATTGTAGGTTCATCACTGCACATTCATCAGTGTAAGCCAAATGGATACTTTCCTCCCCAACTTGATTTTTGGGTCATGGTGTTTCATTGAAGCAACAGAAACCCTAGGACATTGTTTGTTAGGTTTCTTTTCTAAGACAGAAAAACTGAAAGGGGCTCCACCTTAAACAAAATATCTAGAGTCTAATCACTCGCTACTAATTTCCTAGAACCATTCTGATCTAAGCTTTGTTTGCTTCGTTCCTGAATTGCTTTAATAGCTTCCTAGCAGTTCTTCCTGTCTCCACTGTTGCTCTTATGTCATCACCCACTGTCTATCCTCAATACCACAGCCAGATGGTTCCATAGTCCTCTAATGGCTTCTCATTTAACTTAGACTAAAAGCCAGATCATTTAAAGGTATACACTATCATGTTCCCCTAAGCCTCCCCCTCCTTTTCTCCATCTCTCTTCTCGTCCCTGCTCGCAGCAGCCACACTTGATGACCTATCCCCTCCTGCATTGTCTTGCCTCTGAGCTCATACTCAGCCAGGATGATGGATGTTTTTTTTTTGTGCCAATGGCACTGTAATATTGATCACTGTGCATCTTCAGTCTTGCAGCCTTGCCCATGGGCAGGCTGTGGTGACACAAGCTTGCCAAACCCATCACAGATCCAAATGGTTGGGATAACTTTCAATCTGTGAGAAATGGTAATTGGTGAATAAATGCACCTGTCTCCTTCTCCTGTCTCCTTCTCTCTTGCTGGGGGAACTTATGAGATGCATTGTTATGTTAACTACTTCATGCCTTTCTTATGTTTCTTCAATATTGTTTTCTAATTAAGAGTTAGAAGGACTGTTCTTGCATGACTTTGGGGACTTGGACCTGACTGAGAGTGGTGAGAGAATGAAACAAAGTCATGGACAGGCACACAAAACAGGTGCGATTGGATGAACTAGGCTCTCTAAAGGAGAATCCACAGCTTCTGGGAAATTCAGCATACTCATTATATTACCATTGAACTGAGGTAGGGTTATTGCATATAGCTGTATAACCATGTGGACTTACTGTAATAAGTATATGGATAAGGAAGGAGGCAGGGTGTATAATATACAGAAAGAACAAGGAGATATGTTGATCTGATATTAATAGGAACAGTCCCTATAGGAGAATGACCCTTAGGAAAAAAATATTTCAAGGGGAGAAAGCTATGGTGGATATTTTTTACACATATGCTTAGCATTTGCAGTCAGAATCCCTAGAAATCCTTTTGTCATGTCTCTGAGCTTCTGGGAGATTTTGCCATTTTTCCATAGGTATGAGCCTACATATGGCAGTACCCACGTCAACAGCACACATTCATTCAGAACTTCTATTTTTCAAAGCTTCCTCAATTTCCCACACCAACTATTTAATGCTGCCACTTGTATACGTTTCCCAAACCTCTACTTTCCTGTACTCCTGATCATCTCTAACCTCTCCACACACACACACACACACACACACACTTCCATTTCACTTTTCTATACTCCTTAACAGAATGTAAGTGACTTGAAAGCCAAGATTTTGTTTACTTCATTCACTAATGCATCACACATGCCTAGAAGATTGCCTGGGATGGATTTGTTCAATATGTACTCATGGAATGAAGAGAAAATAAAATGAACCCAGCTCTTCATTAAGATCTAAGAGTATAGGACTCCAGTATTTCTCCATTAAAATAATGTTTGCTGTAAGATTTTAGTAGCAAATTCTTATCACTTTTTAAAAAATTAATTTATTGAGTTTTCCTTAATGGACACTGTATTTACATAATTTGATCCCCTTCTTTCCTATTTCCAATTCTTCCCATGACCACCCCAACTTCCTGCCAAATATATGATCTTTTAAAAATTATTATTGTTATATAGACCACCCCCAATACCATCCATACACATGTACAACCTGCTGAGTCCATTTGGTGTTGTCCATGTGTATATATTTAAAGCAGACGACTTGGGACTGAATGACCTATCAGAGGGCCCATCCTCTTGAGACAATACTTTTCCACTCTGAGCCATCTCAAAAGGGCCCCCCATCCATTGCTATAGGCAGTGAGTGCTTACAGTTTAAATGTCAGTTGTATTTGGCTAGGCTACAAATTAACATGATCTGCCATTTTCCTTTTACTGTCCTTGTGTAAATTTGCTTTCAAAATACAAGCTGCTTACATGGTTATATTTTATTTCATAAAATGCTTTTGTATAAGGATAAATTTCTTCAAAGCTTCATCAAATCTTTCCTAATCTCTTGTGATCTGTGTAGGTGTGTGTGTGTGTGTGTGTGTGTGTGTGTGTGTGTGTGCATGAATGTATTTCATTATCAAGTTGGTTTCTTTATTTGACAGATACCTTATAGCATTGTCATATTTGATAAATTTTAATTTTCTAGGATTGTGCTAATTTCATTAATCATTCCTATGAGTTGGCATTAAGACATTCAGATTGTTTCATGTTCTTAGCCTCTTCTGCTTCTTTATCTATATCCTACTTTTTCTTTCATTAATATAGTCTATTAATTATTTCCTTTTTATTTTCTTCAGGAGACTGTTTCTTTTTTTTTAATAATTTATTTTTTATTTCTTCAAGTTACATCTCAATCACAATCCCCTCCCTACTCCTCCCTCCAGTCCCACCCTTCCACCCTCCTCCCCCTCAGCCCCACCATCCTCTTCCCTTCTTTTTTTTTTTCAGTTTAAGGTATTTATTTTCCCTCCAACAGCTCTCCCTTTCAGTCCAAATAGTGGTTCTTTTTCTTATAACTATAAATACAATACAAAACAACAGAAATAAATAGGCCACAATTATAAGAGTTATATGGCTTAGCATACGTTCCCAATGTCCAGTCCATATGTATTTGGCACCTGACTTTAACATTCTACTATCTAACCATCTCCATGAGTTTAAAGTTCTATATCTAACTCAGCTTTCATACTAACTTGCCTCATAATTTTAAAAATATCTTCTTAGATCCAGAACACC
Source organism: Lophiomys imhausi (assembly GCA_907164525.1). Lineage (NCBI taxonomy): Eukaryota > Metazoa > Chordata > Mammalia > Rodentia > Muridae > Lophiomys > Lophiomys imhausi. The sequence goes on from CAJQZJ010032455.1 coordinate 487,204, forward strand.
CTCTTGATTCCTAAACAATTCAAAATTTAACTATGAGACTCTAGGTATCTATTCTTCAGGAGACTGTTTCTTATTTCAAATGTCCAGCTTGAATTATCAGCCCTTATATTTCCTGGGCTCTTTCTACTGTCTTAGACTATGTTCTATTTTTCTTTTATCACCTGATCTCGGCTATCTATTGAATTAATTTGTAACCCTAATGACTATTTTACGTTAAATAGTCTCCAGATGCTAATAGTTCTATTTGGCTTGTGAATTCATCTCTGGGTCCATCAGTTGATGTTAGCTGGTCTCATGATACATTCACCACCAAACAGTGTCAAAGCTAGAGCGTGGTCCTTCAGCACAAGAGCCTCTGGGAGGAATTCCACATCCACACTCATAGTAGTATAGAATGTGTAAGAGATCACATTGGTTATTTATCAAAAATATATGTATGGCCTAATTACAATCCTTTCCTTATATGTCTGAGAATAGTATGTTCTTAACGTGTGTGTTCGAGGTTGAACTATGCATGTGCATTTGCATGCATGTCAGTGTGCATGTGTGTGTGTGTGTGTGTGTGTGTGTGTGTGTATGTGTGTGTGTGTGTGAATGTTTGACTCTCAAAATTGTAGTTAATATTGCAATCATTTTCATCTGAATATTTTTAGTGTTAAAACTTCAAGAACTCAAGTGTGCCAAAAATCAAAAATAGTAATATTATATCCCAGGACTTCTCTGCCATATTCCTTATTTTATTAATGAAATTTTGTATATAAAACAATTGATCATATGCTCCCAACACATTTGTTCAGATTTTTATATTTTTTCTACTACATGACCATTTTTCTCCTTTTTTGTTTCTCGATGTGCAACCTCAAAATCTTAAGAGAGGGAAAAATACTTACTCTCTGATATATAAAAACATAGCTCTTCTGTGAAGCAAAGAAGATGGAAAGGGCTGGATGCCTAGGTGAAGTAATGGTGAAGACAAAATAAAGGGAAAATAAATTCCTAAATATGACTAAGGCAGATAGAACTATTACCTCATTAAAGTAAATGAGCCATTCTTATATGCTATCTGTTCCCTCTGACAGTACGGCAAAGTCATCTAAATAAATATCCCCTTTCAAATTCTCTTTGGACGATATATGAACCAGAGTTTACCTGCATTCCTATTGTCTGCTGAAGCCGAGAGCACAACACAACTTATTAGGAGGCTACTGGGATCACATTGATGTGAGTCTTCTGCTGTTCCCAGTCATGTGCTCCACACTAATATTGAAATGTAAACAAGAGCAAATTGACCATAGCATTCTGTGGCCAACATTCAGTCTCATTCTTCCACTGCTCTCATGCCACTCTCATACTATGCCTCACATGGAAATGTGGAAACTGAAGCTTCATGCTGAAAATTATCATTGAAATACCTTAAGCCTAGTGAGCAACTCTATCATTACTGTATCACATTTCTCAGCCTGCTTCAATGTACCCTGATCATTCCTTTTATTTTTGAGTCTTTGATAGAAATTGAGGTGGGTAAAGAGAAGGGGAGAGAGAAAGAGACAGAGAGAGAGAGAGAGAGAATATAAGAGTCTCTATGTCCACATATATTCCAAATTATTTATTCTTCATCAAGTTTTTTTCACATTTTATAAACCTAAATTTAATCATATAAATGCTGCAATCATTAGGCTTAGTTTACAGTTTAGTACAGGTAAGTGTCATAGTGGTAAATGTTGGTTCTCCATCCAGGTCTTCTAGCATTCATTTTATCTGTGCTTGTGTATGTAGAACATTATTTTGATTTTGCTCTCAGAGCCCTGAGGATGCTTCGCCATAGCTTTCACAGAATGAGATGATATTTGAATAATGGTGTTGGCTCCTCAATCATGCAATACCCAGCCCTCTTATTTTCTGTACTCAGCTCATTTCCAAAACATACTTTTCTTTGCGCTCTGTCTTCTCTGGACTCTCATTGGACCTGATGCTCTGGCCTGTGGCTTTATGGCGTGTTCATTTGCTCTCCATGTCCTCCTCCTACTTCTCCCATAACATTTCCTTATAAATCACTAACATTTAGATGATCAAACCAAGGTATGTTTCAGAGTACTAATCAGAACAGCATTTTACCTGAAGATTAAAAATTAAAAATTTGGGCATTTTCATTTGTAATTCTTACAGTTTAATGTAGAAAGAATTAATTTATTTATTTAAAAATATTTATATTATCTTTAATGGGTCAGTGGTGTTATCACTAAACCTCAATTATAAATAAGTACACAGACACCGGATGGATTTTAACAAGGTTTAGCCTGGATTGTGAAATCTTAGTCCACCTAAGCTAGTTTATAATTCTATGCCCCAAATAAAACCCTAACACTCCAATATATACATAGGTTCCCTTGGATTGTTATTCTCCACACTAAGCTGATATTCTAGGCCACATGGAGATATTCTTCTATTTGCCCATGGTGTGTGTCCTCCTTCCTCCTCCTGGCTTCTTCTTTGGCTTCTTCTCCCCATGATCCTTCTTGCTTCTAAAGCCCACCCACCTTAGTCCCGCCTACCTCTCTTTTTGGCCAATCTTAGGCCTCAGCATTTATTCAACCAATCAGAGACAATGGTTAGCAAGCATAGTAGCAGACAGAAAGGAGAACACTGGGAGTAATTAATTATCATTTAGAATATATAAAAAATCACTGCATGAGTTTAACCTTTAGAGTTTGTAATCTGCAGTTTGTGTGTTTCATTTTTGTGTTATAGCAAATATTTTGGCTTGCTTTTCATCCATATTTTTAAAATGTTTATGTATTACTTCAGGTTACATCTCTATCACAGTGCCCTCTTTCCACCCCTTCCAGTCTCTACCCCCTATCCCTTCCATCCCACTCCTCTGGAATGGAGTGTCCATGCATATCAGTCCTTAATTTATTAAAAAAAAAATCCTAAACCAAACATGATGGTGCATCCCTTTAATCCCAGCAATATGGAGGCAGAGGCAGGAAGATCTCTGTGAGTTTGAGGCCAGCCTGGTTTACAAAGTGAGTCCAGGACAGCAGGGCTCTGTTACAGAGAAACCCTTTCTCAAAAACCAAAATAAAAGAAATAAACAAAAACAAACAAACAAACAACAGAAAAGAAACAATCCTAATGTGCAGATGATTTAGATAAAAACAGTTCTTTGAACCACTTCAAAGAGCTGTTTTTGTCTGCACAGATAACAATCTGGATGTGAACCCGTAAATTACTGACATTCTTTCGTGTATACAACAGAGATCCCACTTACTGGTTTCCATTATACTCTGAATTATAGTGTGAAATTAGCTGAGGCCCCCTGGCCATTTGCAGAGTTCTTTAACTGTTGAAATAACACTTCAGTTAGCATTAGTACCTTTAAAAACATCACTGACAATTAATAAAATTGTTTTCCTTTCCTTTACAGAATTGTAAATATGGTATATATCTAGGGAGGCCATTTTTCCATAACAAGAAATAAATTTATCGAATTTCCACTTGATATTGATGGAGAGTAGATATTTATAAGTGGTCAAACTTAGTAGTGATTACTTAGGAGTAGAATGCACACATAAAAAAGAGCCAAACAGGAAAAAGGGTTTTAAATTCTGTTTTTTTTTTTCCCAAACAAATAATGGAGATACATGATAGACATAATGCATTGAAAATTTATTAAATATCTGTTATAGAGCATAAGGTGTGGTTGAATAGGGGGTGAAGTGAAGGGGCTGGTAGATTAATATAAGTTAGATTTAGTGAATATCTAA
>CAJQZJ010032455.1:501391-525132 GCA_907164525.1 Lophiomys imhausi
TCCTAGACCGTTTTAGACAGTTGGTATCAAGAGGCCAGAGCTTCACATTTTATTTTTAAGTATCTCTAGGTATGATACCATTAGGAAGCATTACCTTTAATTTTGCATCAATATACAAAGATCTATTCAATTATGGTTAAATATACTCTTAATTATGTATCAATATACAAAGATCAATGCCTATGTAGCCCAATACAATCTTAATATTACATCCATATACAAGGGTCAACACCATTGTGGCCAACTATAATCTTAATTTTGTATCAATATACAAAGATCAATACCGATGTAATCCAATACAATCTTATTTTTGCACAATAAACAATGGTCAATTCCACTTTAGCCAAATACACTACTAATTTTGTATCATTATACAAAGGTATAAGGGCATATTCAATAATCTGCCCCTTCTTCTTGGACCTTCCTGTGCTATGTCTATATCTCATTTTTCTCAAGCCCATGCACTCCTACATAGGAGAGGAAGAAGGATACAGAAAAGGAAAAGTAGGAAGTCCCTGGGTCTAACCTCCAAAACCCATTAAACAGGACCATTTATCAGCTTGTAATCTCTTCCCCTAAATATCAGAGTTTTCAGTTATACTTCAAATAACCAAAAAGAAGGGTGGAGAAACACCCTCCTCACCCTCTGGGCATGTGATGTCGCTCTCTTAAAGTGACTTCCTGCTGATTTGAGTCGTAGTAAACCTGTTTGGGGCCCGAACCAAAATGGGAAAAATGATTAAAAATGTTAGTACACTTCTTTTATGTTCAGTCCTTCTGTTCTCAGCTGTTTAGATGACCTAAGGAGTTTGTAGGCAGAAGCTGATCTTGCAGGCTTCACTGAGGTTCCTGCCGGGGCATTGTGTAGAGCTGAACGGTCCCAGTGACATTGGATTGCCTTGGTTGCAGGCCCCCGATGGAGACAGCTATTGAGGAAGTCTGCCAGGCTGAATAAACTGGGTCACTCGTCCTCCTTGGTGCCTGATTCTGCTCTCTGCTGAGGTTTCCGCTGTCCAGCCATCCCCGGGCTCCCCCAATGGACGCTTCGATTCTCCTGGAAAGATAAGAACAGAGCCCTGCCCCAATCCCAACCCTGGGACAATTACCCTCTTTTTTTTTGGGGGGGGGGCTAGGTAATACTTCTCCTGAAGCAAATTTGGCCTCCGACAACATACAAAGCGTTATCTTTCAATCCGGGTTAAGGAAGAAATCATTCTGTCACCTTGGAGCTAAACCAGCTCCAGTGTATATATTTTGAGATCCCAAAGGACAATCTGCCTGCATCGAGAAGGCCTTTTGTAAGTAGCCTCCAAACCTAGGTCCCTCCAAATCCCATGTGTGTGTCTCTGAACTCTAATTATTGGGATCAGAGACCTGTGTTTCCCATCTGAAGGGATCAAAGATGTGTTCCACCACTCCTGGATCGAAGTCTTTCTCTATTTAGAGTTTGCCCTGCATCAGGCTGACCCTGAGCTCCAAGATCTGCCTGTTTCTATCTCCAGTGTGCTGGGACCAGGGGTGTACTCTTCTTGAATGGTGGGACAAAGAGTGTGCAGCCTCACCACCCCGCTCAGTATGACTCCAGAATACATAAGACCACCAACTCTACGGTGATCCCCCCGTCTCCTCTGAAATCAAAGGCATGGGCCAACACCACAATTCTCTTGTATTTTACCTTAGCTCCACGTCTTCTCGACACCTGGAGGTCTGCAAAATCAGGCCGAACAGCTGTATCCTCTATTCCATTCACAGTGTTTCAGCCCTGCCACCTGCGCCCCCCCCCCTTTTTTGTAGTTAATAAATTTATTTGTTTGTTGCTTCAGGTTACATCCTTATCATATTGTCCTCTTTTCCTGCTTCCCAGCCCCACCCTCCAATGCTCTACCCCCTGACCCTTCCGTCTTGTTCCTCTGGGGTGGAGTGTCCCTGCCTAACAGTCTCTCACGACAGATCAGGAGTTATATGAGGGCCAAGAGCCTCTTCATTCACCGGGGGCCTTCGAGGCAGTACTGCCAGTGAAAGGTGTCTCCTTGCTACTGGGGTAATACTAAAAAAAGACCAACAAACACACAAACCCACAAAAACAAAGAATAACAATAAAAAAGAGAGGAAAGAGAGAAGGGAAAAGGAAGGAGAAAAAAGAAAAAAAGGAGAAGGAAAAAGAAAAAGATAAAAAAATAGTTTATGTCCATGTTCCTTTTGGTGTGTTGGTTGTAGTACAGATATCCTGTATGATATAGCTAAAATCCTACTATTATAAGTGAATAGATGCCGTGTGCATCCTTCTGAGACTGGGTTAGCTCACTCAGGATGAGCTTCTCCAGATCCATCCATTTGGTTGCAAATTGCATGATTTCATTGTTTCTGATAGCTGAGTAATATTCCATTGTATAGATGTACCACAGTTTTTTAATCCATTCTTCAGTTGAGGGACATCTGGGTTGTTTCCAATTTCTAGCTATTACAAACAAGGCTGCTATGAACATAGATGAGGAGACTTCCCTATGTCTCCGTGAGAGGTCCTTTGGGTGTATACCCAGAAGTGGTATGGCTGGGTCCTGAGGCAAGGTTATTCCTATATTTCTAAGATATCGCCAGACAGACCTCCATAGTGGTTGCACAAGCCTGCACTCCCACCAGCAATGGAGTAGGGTTCCCCTTTCTCTACACCCTCGCCAGCATGCGCTATCATTTGAGCTCTTTATCTTAGCCATTCTAACAGGTGTTAGATGGAATCTCAGGGTCGTCTTGAGTTGCATTTCTCTGATGATTAAGGATGTTGAACATTTCTTCAGGTGTCTCTCAGCCCTTAGGGATTCCTCCTTTGTGAATTCTATGTTTAGCTCCATCTCCCATTTTTTGATTGGATTATTTGGTTGCTTGGCATTTAGTTTCTTGAGTTCTTTGTAGATTTTAGATAATAGCCCTCTATCAGATGTGGGGTTGGTGAATATTTTCTCCCAGTCTGTTGGTTGCCGTTTTGTTCAAAAGACAGTGTCTTTTGCCTTACAGAAGCTTTTCAGTTTCATGAGGTCCCATTTATTGATTGTTGATCTCAGGTCCTGAGCTGTTGGTGTTCTGTTCAGGAAGTTGTCACCTGTGCCAATGAGTTCGAGGGTTTCTCCTACTTTTTCTACTAGTATATTTAGTGTGGCTGGCTTTATGTTAAGGTCGTTGAACCACTTGGATTTAAATTTGGTACAAGGTGATAGGTATAGGTCTAATTTCATTCTTTTGCAAGTGGACATCCAGTTGGATCAGCACCATTTGATGAAGATGCTGTCCTTCTTCCATTGTGTGGTTTTGGGTCTTTGTCAAAGATTAGTTGGCCATAGGTGTGTGGGTCCATGTTTGGGTCTTCAATTCGATTCCATTGATCCACTGGTCTGTTTCTATACCAGTACCATGCTGTTTTTATTACTGTTGCTCTGTAGTACAGCTTGAAATCTGGGATGGTGATACCTCCAGATGTTTTTTCATTGTACAGGATTGATTTAGCTATTCTGGGCTTTTTGTTGTTCCATATGAAGTTGAGAATAGCTTTTTCCAGGTCTATAAAGAATTGTGTTCATATTTTGATAGGAATTGCATTGAATCTATATATTGCTTTTGGTAGGATAGCCATTTTTATTATGTTGATCTTACCCATCCATGAGCATGGGAGATCTTTCCATCTTCTAAAGGCCTCTTCCATTTCTTTCTTTAGGGGCTTGAAGTTCTTGTTGTATAGGTCCTTTACTTGCTGGGTATGAGTTTCCCCCAGGTATTTTATGTTGTTTGTGGCTATTGTGAAGGGGGTTGTTCCCCTTATTTCTTCCTCGGTATATTTATTTGTTGTATAAAGAAGGGCTTCTGATTTTTTTGAGTTAATTTTGTATCCAGCCACCTTGCTGAAGTTGTTTATCAGCTGTAAGAGTTCTTTGGTGGAGTTTTTGGGGTCGCTTATGTATACTAACATATCATCTGTGAATAGGGATTATTTGACTTCTTCATTTCCAATTTTTATCCCTTTGATCTCCTTTAGTTGTCTTATTGCTCTAGCAAGGACTTCAAGTACTATATTGAAGAGATATGGTGAAAGTGGACATCCTTGTCTTGTCCCTGAGTTTAGAGGAAATGCTTCAAGTTTCTCTCTATTTAATTTGATGTTGGCTACTGGCTTGCTGTATATTGCCTTTATTATTTCTAGGTATGGTCCTTGTATGCCCGTTCTCTCCAGAACTTTTAGCATGAAGGGGTGTTGGATTTTGTCAAATGCTTTTTCTGCATCTAGCGAGATTATCATGTGGTTTTTTTCTTTCATCTTGTTTATGTGGTGAATTAAATTAATAGACTTTCGTATATTGAACCATCCCTGCATTCCTGGGATGAAGCCTACGTGATCATGGTGTATGATATTTTTGATGTGTTCTTGAATTCGGTTTGCTAGTATTTTATTCAGTATTTTTGCATCTATGTTCATGAGGGAGATTGATCTGAAGTTCTCTTTCTTTGTTGGGTCTTTGTGTGGTTTAGGAATCAGAATGACAGTGGCCTCATAGAATGAGTTTGGCAGTGATCTTTCTGTTTCTATGTGGTGGAAGAGTATGAAAAGTAATGGTGTTAGCTCCTTTTTGAAGGTCTGGTAGAATTCCGTGCTAAAGCCATCTGGCCCTGGGCTTTTTTTTGGTTGGGAGATTATTAATGACTGTTTCTATTTCCTTGGGTGTTATTGGGCTGTTTAAGCTGTTAATCTGATTTTGACTTAGTTTTGGTAGGTGGAATTTATCGAGGAAATTGTCCATTTCACTTAGGTTTGGAATTTAGTGGAATATAGATTTTTAAAGTAATGCCCGAATATTTTCTGGGTCTCCTCAATGTCTGTTGTTATTTCTCCCTTTTCATTTCTGATTTTGTTGATTTGGGTTCTTTCCCTTTGCCTTTTAGTTAATTTGGCTAAGTGTCTGTCTATTTTGTTGATTTTCTCAATGAACCAACTCTTGGTTTCATTGATTCTTTGTATAGTTCTTTTTCATTCTAAGTTGTTGATTTCAGCCCTAAGTTTGATGATTTCCTGCCTTCTGCTCTTCTTGGGAGTGTTTATTTCTTTTTTTTTCCAATTCACCCAGCTTAGCTGTTAATTCACTGATATGAGCTGTCACAATTTTCTTTTTGAAAGCACTTAGTGCTATGAACTTTCCTCGTAGCACAGCTTTCAATGTACCCCATAGGTTGGGTATGTTGTGTCTTCATTGTCGTTGGATTTTAAGAAGTCTTTGATTTCCTTCTTTATTTCTTCCCTGACCCAGTGGTCATTCAGTAAGGAGCCGTTCAATTTCCATGTGTGTGTACTCTTTCTGTTGATTCTTTTGCTGTTGAAGACCAGCTTCATTCCGTGGTGGTCTGATAAGATACAAGGTGTTATTTCAATTTTCTTCTATCTATTGAGACTATCTTTGTGACCAACTATGTGGTCGATTTTGGAGAAGGTTCCGTGGGGTGCTGAGAAAAAGGTGTATTCCTTTGTTTTTGGGTGAAACGTTCTGTAGATATCTGTTAGGTCCATTTGTTTCATGATCTCTGTGAGACTCAATATTTCTCTGTTTGTCTTCTGTCTTGATGATCTGTCCATTGTTGTGAGTGGGGTGTTGAAGTCTCCCACTACTATTGTGTTGTGATCAACGTGCGCTTTAAGTTTTAGAAGTGTTTCTTTTACGAAAGTAGGTGCCTTTGTATTTGGGGCATAGATGTTCAGTATTGAGATTTCCTCTTGATGAATATTCCCTTTAATGAGTATATAGTGCCCTTCTTTGTCTTTCTTCATTAACTTCAGTTGGAAGTCTGTTTTGTTTGATATTAGGATGGCTACTTCAGCTTGCTTCCTGGGTCCATTTGCTTGGAAACCTTTTCCCAGCCCTTTACTGTGAGGTAGCGTCTATCTTTGTTAGTGAGATGTGTCTCGTATACAGCAAAAGGAAGGGTCTTGCTTGTGGATCCATTCTGTAAACCAGTGTCTTTTTATTGGGGAGTTGAGTCCATTGATGTTGATGGATATTGGTGACTTGGGGTTGTTATTTCCCATTAGTTTGGTATAGGTGGTGGTCCTGTGCCTCTTTTGGTTTAGTTGCTGAGGGGTTTTCTATTCCCTTTGTTTTCTTGGATGGAGTTTTCTTCTCTGGGTTGGGAATTTCCTTCTAGGATTTTCTGTAGGGCTGGGTTGTTGGGTAGATATTGTTTAAATTTGATTTTGTCATGGAATATCTTGTTTTCTCCATCTATGTTGATAGAGAGTTTTGCTGGGTAAAGTAGTCTGGCTGGGCACCTATGATCTCTCAGGACTTGTAGTATATCTGTCCAGGCCCTTCTAGCTTTTAAAGTTTCTGAGGAGAAGTCAGGTGTAATTCTGATGGGTCTGCCATTGTATGTGACTTGACCTTTTTCTCTTACAGCTTTTAATATTCTTTCTTTGTTCTGTACATTTGGTGTTTCAATTATTATGTGGCAAGAGGAGTTTCTTTTCTGATCTAATCTGTTTGGTGTTCTGTAAGTCTCTTGGATTTTTATTGGCATCTCTTTTTTTCAGGTTTGGGAAGTTTTCCTCTATGATTTTGTTGAAGATATTTCCTGGACCTTGGAGTTGGGAGTCCTCTCTTTCCTCTATACCTATAATTCTTAGGTTCCGTCTTTTCATTGAGTCCTTGATTTCTTGGATGTTGTGGGTGAGAGATTTTTTAGCCTTCTCATTTTCTTTGGATGTTGTACTGATTTCTTCCATCGAATCTTCCATGCCTGTGATCCTGTCTTCCATCTCTTGCATCCTATTTTTGATACTCACATCCGTAGTTCCTGTTCTCATCCCTTGATTCTCCACTTCCTCTTTTAACTCTGACTGTGTTTTCTTTATTGTTTCTATTTCTATTTTCATGTCTTGTATGGTTTTGTTCGTTTTGTACATTTCCTTCTCCAGCTTGCTTGTTTTTGTATGAAAATCTTTCATAGCCTTGTCCTTTTCCTGTTCAAGCTCTGTCACCTTGGCTTGGAGCTCTTTAATGGTGTTGTTCATTGTTTTGACTTGTAAAATTGTGGCTTCTTTGAATTCCTTCATAGATTTAAGTTCTTCTTGCAGGGACTCTATCACTTTCCATAATGCAGAATTGTCAACGTTTTCATGTGTTTCTGTTTGTGTGAGGTCATCCGAATTGGATGAGCTAGGATAATTCTGCTTTGTTGGAGTAATATTTCCTTGATTTCTATTTTTTCTTGGACCTTTGGCCATTGGATGCGTTTAGCTCTCTTTTCTTGTTGTTTTCTGTTATTGGATCCACAGGGGAAGCTTTGGTGCAGGTAACGAGTTACTTGGCTATCTGTTGTTGCTTACAGGGGGAATTTCAGGGTCACTGTGGTTTTAATCGCCTGAAGCACTGTGAGCTGGTGCAGCCTATTCTCAGGTTGTGAGTGATGGACCGGGATTGTTTCACTGCTCCCAGTTCAGACTTCTCTATTTTGCACTCTGAGTTATCAGCCTGTAATGGTTCTGACGATATGGACCTGTTTGCCCAGGCATAGATTCTGTGGGCTTTGTTTGTCGTCAAGGAGGCTGACAGGGTCTGGCTCCACACCTAATATGCCTGGATTTTCTAGAATACAGCTATGGTCCCCTGACTTCTGGTTTCTCACTAGGCTTCTCGCCACAGGCCTGACCCCTGTGCCTGATTCCCTCCCTGTCTGCCCAGCTGTGGGTCTCCCTCCCTACTTGCTCGGCTGTGGGTGCACCGAGCCCCGGATCCTCTGGCCCCCTGATTGGGCCTCTCTCCCCAGCAGCTCAGCAGTGGGTGCGCGGTTCCCTGGCCCCGCCTGCCACCTGTGCAGTGCCGGGCTCCCTCCCCAGTTGTCCTGCCGTGGGTTCACGGGGATTTGGTCCTGACCGTGCCAGGCTTCCTCCCCAGCTGCGCTGCCATTGGTGCGCAGGTATTCGGCCCCTCCTGCCCGCCTGAGCCTACTTCCCACCCTGATTACTTTGCCCACCGGCTTTCCGCTCTCTCAGAACCTCCGCGTCTCGAGTGGCTGCGGACCACCTGCCGAGCGCCCTGTTTCTTCCTTGCTAAGACTTCCACTATCTCGCAAATTTCTTAAGTGGCTCTAAGTTCTTCCTGAGGTGTGGGGAGCCCAGTAGGCTAGTGGGTGATCACCAAGTGGCCTCTGATTCTGCCTGCTGTGAGTTGGGGTCGATCTTACCAGGTGCCTCTCCAAATGGGAGTTCCTGAATCCCGGGTTTAGTGGCTTCCGTGTCTGCAAGAGATGGGAGAGATGGGGGAGAGCCTTTCCCTGGGACTTTTAACAGTCCCTTGGGAGCTGTGAATGTTCCCAGGGGGGTCTAGCCCCTCCAGTTTTTGCACAGTGCCCAATAACTCTGTGTTTTTTTATGGCTCTTTTTTCCCACATTCAAAATGCGTCAGTGTAGGTCGCCGCCATCTTGGCTCCCCGACTTATGTTGAATAAACAACTTCCTTGATAAAGTATTCCAAGATTTATATATTGAAACAGACATAAATGCAAATGAAATTTATCATGAGTTAAATTAGAGGGAAGGGCAATCTTTTATGATAAAATGATTTTTTCAGACTTCAGTTGTAGTAGAGGAAAGAAAATAATGAGTGTATGCTATGGATAAACTTTAATTTGTGTACACAGATAATAACATCTTTGTATTTATGCACAGTATTGTTTATGTGTAGCCACAAGGTCCTGTTAAATTTTAGAAAATTCTGGCCTAGCCTATAGTGTTCCTACATATTATTATATATTAATACATAATATTAAAATATCACCATAATCGTAGAATGTACCGCATATTACCCATACTAGTGAGAAGATATGAGCATTAGCTAAGAGAAGGGGGTCCAAGAAGACAGTTCAAGCCCTGATCCTGCTTGTACATTCAGACAAACTACAGTAATAATGTGTACAAAAATTTCATGATGAAGATGTAGTTTTAACAATAATAGAATGCCATCATTCTGGGATGGTAGGATGTCTTAACTGGTCACAATGGGATCAGTCAATGGCCCTTGATTTGTCTTAACGAGGAGTTCAAAATGAAGAAAGCTAGAAGACAGCTGCCTCATCTTTGTATCTGAGTCTCTAGATGATCTTAATGCTTCTGTGTGGTTCAAGTTCTTGAGGCTGCAGATGAGTTTTTCCTACTGTACTGGAAGCCAAAGTGGTGAGGTATTTTCTCACAATGTGAACCAATCAAAGGTCCCAACACTCAAAACAGCTGAGCTTCATCATAAAATAATTTAAATTATGATATCTGAATCCCACACTATGAAGAAGCATCCTTAAAGAGAGATTATGTCTATCATGATTTGGGAGAACGAAGGTGTCACTTTACCACCTTTGAATGTGTACCATGTGTATTCATACATATGGTGTATATCCACCTTATAAACACTCATAATAACTATTTGATATCTGCAATACAAACCCCAGTGTATTGCCACCTTCTTGGGACAATCCATTCCAGTCTTTCTCTGGAGTGTTTTTTAAATAAGTTTCTGCTTAAACTGCCTATCTCCTGATTGAATTCTTTCCTTTGAGGAGACAAAAACTGAGAGAACACAATGACACTATTATAGAAATAATTTATACTATCTTCCTATATTGCATTGGTGTTTCTACTTGTTAAAGACAATGTACTATGGAAAATATTGCATACTATTTATTGAATACTGTAATAAATATTATTCCTATTGTGAATTATACTCAAATTAAGTCATTTACACAGAGTCGTGAGCTTCCATTTTAAAATACAGAAGCTGGATATGAGGTAATGTTGGAAAGGAACAAACAGGTAATATTATGGCAAAAGTAAATTTTCATAAGAGAATGTAATATACCATTGAATTTGAATGTATTTTTCCGCTTAGATGAATTTTCTCTAAAAAACAATGCACAGGCAACTGCTGAGTTTGTAGCAAAACATTACAATCAATCAAAAGAAAATAAGCTAACTATCTCAAAGAGGCATTACCCTTTATCTGATTGAGGTCTTCATAATGCTGTACTCTGTGGAACTTTTAATAGCATTACACATGAACAATGCAAAAGGACTATAAAACCCTGCACCTTGTCTGGGCTTCAACAGTTGTCTAGCATCTGTCTTTTGGTACCGATGTGCTAACTGCAAATACAATTATGATACTTTAACACATGAACCTACTAAATCAATGCCAGCCAAACTTAAATTCACATAGTGCATACATTGTGGACTGGTGTATTTTTATGTTAGTGTTTGAATAAGTACTAAAATGTCAAATATAGGAAAAACTTTTAAATATGAGAATTGATTTCATATTCTGTTTGCTTTGTATTGCTTCTGGCCTCACATGCCTGAGCCATTTCATTGGGATATACTGTATGAGAGAAGATATTTAATATAGGGTAATTTTGGGGATTTTTAAAACTCATTATCAGCATTTTCTTCATTTCATAAAAATATATGAGCAGAAATGAAAATGTGTGTAAGAAGACCTACAAATACAGTCCAGTTTGAAGTAGAAAAATAAATGCTAACTGCATGAAAGCTTGCTAAAGGATAGATTTCTAACATTTGATACCAATTGATCTTATTTATGTATATATGCAACTTAAAAATTCTTTCTAAAGTTTTAATATGGCAGCCATGGTGATGTGTGCCTTTAGTCCCAGCACTCAGAAGGCAGAGGCATGTGCATATCTATGAGTTCGAGGCCAGGGTGGTCTACAAGTCAGGTCCAGGACAGCCAGGGCTACACAGAGAAACCCTGTGTAGAAAAACAAAAAAAAAAAAACCAAAAAATATTAAAAGTAAAATAAAATTTTAATTTGAAGTTTAATTGCAAGAAATAAATAAAATGTTACAAAATGAAGGAACTTCAAATTATGCTTTAAATGTGTTTGGAAAACTATATTTTTCAAAGACTGAATTAGTTTAATAATTCATAAAAAACAAAACTAGAAAATAGAATATAAAGAAAAAGATCAGAAAAACAGATACTTATATAGTTGAACAAGTTTATTTGTATGAATAGAACGATGACCAAAGAGGAACATCTGTAATGTAGCGACAACCTTTTTATGATGTTCTCTGTTCATGAGAAGAGTTATATTCCTTCAAATCTCATCATGTATTTAGCCCCTCCCTGAAGGTTATTCACTTATCTGTTATATTAATGAAGCCTTTGTGGACAGTTGATATATGTAGTCGGCTATAACGTTTCACATTCCTCCCGTACAAGTCCAGTGCAATGTGAAACTCTAGCTTTTCTCATAATGTGAGTAATTCTAATTTCCCACTCTTTGAATGGGATGTGACCTATATAACTTGCTTTGGACAGGACATTGTGGCAGAAGCAATGTTGTCACAGTTCCATTGGTAGGCCTTGATAGGCTCCTTACTGAAATACTTCTGGGAAAACCATCCAGCAGAAGTTTCCATGTTGAAAAGACTGAGCTAATTGGCTTGCAGGTGAGACACTCATGGCTCAGTCTGCCCTACCTCTCCAGCTAATGGCTGGCTCACCCTCACAAGTGCAAGACATGTGACTCTCCGAAGACAAGAAAGGAGGTCCAAAGAACTCCCTGAATGAGCCTATCCCAGTGGACCTGTGTACAGACCTGTTTGTTAGGCAGCAAAGGCTACCGTGAAGTGTTTAATTTCTTATGCAGATGAGGACCATGTAGAAAACTAGATAATATTACTTTTATTTTCTATATTGTCCTTATTGAAATGCATTTTCTTTGTGTAGCTGAGAATAAAATGTTAGAAACTAGCAAGTAGGTATTGAGTTCATTTCCTTTTTTTTTTTTTCTAGTATTTTGATACATGGAAACATTACTTCTCTCCTGTGTTTGTCAATAGTTTCTCACTTAGGGAAGATTTCCTTGTATCACAAGACAAAATACATGGATCTAATTTTACTAAGCATGCAGCATGTAGTATCAAAGAATTCTGGAAGAAAACAGGTTTGTTTTATATTCCTGATCTGTGAGATGAAAATATACTTATTTTATTGATTAATTTTTATAGTAGAATTAGAAATTGTGTACTCATGTTTCTTTTCTTAGTACTATAACTATATGCTTAGCTTTTACTGGGGGGTCATTTATTTTTTTCAAGAACACACTAAAAATTCTCAACTGCATTCCTCTTTAGTGAATTGTACCTCAGACACAACACAATAAGGAAAATTCTTGTGTCTCTAAGGAATTGAAATTTGAATTAATGAAGTAAAACACTAAAAGATGAAATGATAAATAATATGCTAAAACAAGTCCACCTAATGTGTTTCACAACCTGTCAGTAATCTTAATTGGAGCTATTAATTAATCAACATTACCACCACAATAACTTACAGCAAGATAGGTAAAACTTGTAAAGGAATTCTTTGAAATTCCTAAATCTTTGAAAGGTAATGTTATCATATGAATACTTGTCTCAAATAGGCAATCATATTACAAATAACAGTTTCATTTTTTGATAACCAACTGCTTACAAATCATGTATTCACTTAATGATCACAATATTACAATACCTAATTAATAAAGCAACGATGATTTTCTTGTGAACATTCTTTTATTCTATTAACGTAACCAACAATAACTTTTGTTTGCCCTGTCTGAATGGTGACAGGTGATATATCTGTTAATTGGTGTATGGTACTCAGTATCCACAGTTTATTGCGGTGATGTACTGTCTACATGCATCTCAGAAGGATGTTGGTGAAGAAGAAGTGTAGAGGTGGGGGCAGTTCTACGTGCATGTGAATGAGAACATGGTGTGTTTATGTTTGCTTTATAGATGATATTGGTGACATTTATTTTATTTGTTGATAGATGAACTAGTTACAGCTTATTACATTGATTTTTTTATAAACTGAAAACATTATCTAAAATAGCCTCTGATTTATGGGCTTCATACCATGTGCTGGTCATGGTTTATTTAGGATTGAAAAAAAATTGATGTCACATAGGTTCTATGCATTTAAATAAAAATCACATCATGGAAAAAGGAGACCTTATTTTCTATTTATTTACTCTAGTAAGACATATGTTGTTAGTCATGTATTTTATAGTTATATTTCTAAACTGTCAAAAAGATGTAAATGCTATCATTGTTATTTATGTTATGTATCAAATATTCTAAAATTTGAGCGTTTTTTAATTTGAAAGCTTTACTTTTATGCCAGTTAGGAAGGTCTTAAAATACTTATTTTTATCATGAGGTACAATGTGGAACATGTCAAATGTGGTTATGGCATCTACTTGTAACCATAGTATTTAGAACTTTATGCTGATTGAACATTGCAAAAACCTAAGCATTATTTTCAATTTTATATATTGTAAACACCAGGGCAATGGCATCAGTTTCATTGTTTTTAAGCAAAATGCCATTTAAAAATAGTTGCTCTAATGTCTTTACTCTTCCTTCCTTCTATTTTTTTCTCTCTTTCCTTTTCTCTTCCTTTCTTCTTTATTTCTTCAAATTAATATTCTTAAAACATTATATTATATGCTTGAAAGTTGTTACTCATATATAAATGACTTTATAAACATAAACATGACTATCTTAAACAATTTTGGTTGATTTCAAATAACAATTCCTGCAGACAAAATAAAATGAATTCAAGGAAACTAATATCTATGGTATGATAAAAAATACTCGCCAGGACGTTACTGGACAATTCATATTATACATGGCATTATAAGATAGTTTGTGTTACATATGATGTTTTTGAGTAGTTGACATAGAGACTGAGAAGTAAGTCATGGGGGATTCAGATCATTTGACCAATTTTCACATCATTTTCTTATAGTTACTGTTCTATGTTGATATCTCCATGTCATTTCTTTGAATTATTTTATTAACAATTAATAACCTTGAAAAAGGGCTAGTCATTGAAGCTTGTCTAAACTTCATATGTGATTTCATTGCAGCCCCTTTTGATTTCTGTGAATATGATTCAAATAATGACTGTGTCTTTGCAGGATCTTTTGGATTCATAATATGAATGATAATAATATGCAGCAGGAATTTTGACAGTAGTGAGAATGGTTTTAGACAGCAGGTTTGGTCTGGGAGTGATAAAATATTACAAATGTAAGCAAAACAATTTTGAAGCAAATCTTTTTGACACACTACTGTTTTTCTGTTTCTAATTTCTGTCCCAGAGTCTATTTTGTAATGGCTCCCGTACTCACTGGTAAATACTCAAGCTAAATTCACATGTTTTATTGTCATAAACAGGGTAATAGCTTGCACCTGGACTGAAAAAAAAAAATACTCACTAAGAAGACTTTTCTGGAAAAGAGGTCTTCCTAAAAAGGTGGATTTTCTACTTTCTTAGATGAGCTTATTGTTATTTATGTCTGTTTGTTACATGGGAGATAAAATTTCCATTCATAGTAATCTAGCACACACACACGCACATGCACACACATACACTTACAACCAGTGACTCTAAAGAAATGGCTTTCTTCCTTACACTTAAGATGTAGGGCTTCAATATGTGTTGAATATGGATTCAAATGAGAAACACTTATTTTAATGAGTTGCAATGAGTCACAGCATTATTTTGGGTTGTTCTCCCCTGTGAATTTCATAGTGGCAATGCAATTATCCAGGTGATTGGTCTGTGGGAGTAATGTGTCAGGCAGGAATGGGTATTTGACCCAAAATCTCTCCATGGGACTCAAATGGAGGGGGGGCAAAGCCATCTCCATAATATTTCCACTTTCCAAGTTGTTGGGGGAATGTACTTTCATTATTGCTACTCCTGAAGTCCAATAAGTTGACTAATAACCTAGTCAGTTTTGAAAAGCTCAGCTGGGAGCAGTTGTTTCTCATAAATTCCCAACCAAAATTCAGTGGTTGTGAGCTGTTCCTATTGAGAGCATTCAAGTGCTGAATCTTAACAGGGAGGCAAGTTTGTTCACATGGGAAATACTGTATAGATGACAGAGTTCCTTTTTAAATGTCTTGTATTTCTTGAAAATTCTGTGATTATGACTAAAACAAATGAAAATGAATGAATATACACACCCATCCCAGATAGCATTTCTGTCTTCTGTTGTTTTATAATAGCAATAAGTATATAAAAAGCCCAAGTTTGAGCACTACTGGCTGCATTCCACTGTATGATGGCTTTGTACAGGGAAAACAGGAGTGGAGAGAAACAAAAAGACATGTTACTTAATAAAAAGTACAGAAACAACATACTAGAAAAGTCTTTAAATAGCTTAGAGATTTAGATGTTAAAGTGCATGGATGGTTTGAAGTGTCTCAGCATAATTTTGGCATCATACTATATTTAAGAGGGTAATTTTAACATCAATTTGTTTCATAGCATTTATAATTATAGTAAATGGTGATGGAGCACAGACCCCACAGATGGTGCAGGAAGGACAAGCTTCTCTACTGGTTAGTATAATCAACAGACAGCATTTCCTCCTTACCACAAGGACCAGGTCTGAATTCAGGCTTTGAAACTGTGATGGCGCACCTTTCCCTTTTAGCAATGGAAGATGATCTATATTTTCTGCATATCTGCCTCATTCAGTGGCATAAGTAAGCCACTGACAGTGAATTCCTTGAATATCAAAAAATATGTATTTAATTTTTTTCATACAATAAAATTTGAATATATTTTCCCCTCTCTCTATTCATCAAACATCATCCTTGAACAATTATTTAAAAATATGTGTTGTCATAATCTTTCTGTAAGTAAATCACAAATTGATTCTAGCTTGTTACTGATACTCAGCATGATATTGCATTTAGTTATCAATTAAATGTTTAAATGATCATAAAGCATATTAGAGACATTATAACATTTAAGATACAACAGAAACTGTCAATTTATACAACAGTCAAAATACAACAATTTAAATTCCAGATGATAATTAATGAAACTTCCATAAGTTTTTTTATGTGTCATCATTTTTAGTGAGTGTATTTTCTATTTTACCTCATAGTTCATCTTTTGGTTTTGTGGATTTTATTTGGAGGGGAATTTTTTTTTTTTAGTTTAAGGTATATCATTTCCCACCCAACAGCTCCCCCTTTCAGTCCAACAAATGGCTCTTTCTCTTACAACAAAAAATACAACACAAAACAGCAGAAATAATTAGGCCACAGTTATGAGAATTATAAAGCTTAGTATACATTCCCAATTTCCAGTCCATACATATTTGGCAACTGACTTTAACATTCTACTATCCAACCATCTCCACACGTTTAAAGTTCTATATCCAACTCAGCTTCCATCCTAACTTGCATCACAATTTTAACAACCTCTTTTTACATCCATATGTTTTATTATGTGAAATATTCTGAGCTGTTATGTGGTGTTTCACATAATAAGTAATTTTTAGTGTGAGTTTTCAGAAATGGTAGCATTCAATGTTTAAGGCTTAAATAAAACAGGTATGCAATGAGGTTAATGTCTAAAACTTATAATATAGATGATACACACATACACATACACACGATCTAATTGGAGTTCAATGTTTATAATAGTAACAAAATATCTTAAATTGCATTATTTAAACTTGATGTATACATCTCTCAATCCCTTCTTATTCATCCTTTTGCAAAAGCATGTTAATTACAACCCTATAATGTTATTTAAGGTATCAAAAATAAGGGAAACAAAGCCATATTTATGACAAATTATTATAATATTATCATAAACCTTTTTTGTTCAAATGGTGTTCCTGCAGTTCAATTTCTTAGACAAATTTTGGGTCTCCATCACAACTGGATAACACCTTAAACAGCAACCTGTCCTAGATACTTTTCATGGACTGTAACCCTGCCACATAATGCCAAGCCTCATCTGCTCTCTATGACCCCATCATGCCATCAAATCCAGTACTATTGGGAAGATTCTAGCTCAGGATAAATCCTAGAACCCATTATGGACTTCAGATTCTACATGCTGATATTGAGTAAACACTTCCCAGAATATATATCCTCCGTGATGCTTGTCTTTTCTTTATCACTACTAAGTCCTGAGCTCCAGCTACCCAGAGTCAATTGTCCCAGTAAAACAAGTTTCACTTTAATGTTTCTGGCCTCTTCTTAATCACAGCTGATTCTTCAGCCTTTGACAAAGAAGCACAGATTCTTGCAGTTCAAAATATCAAGCATCCCATTAGAGTATTTCCCTCTGAAATGTCACAAGAGGGGCCTTCATCATTTGCATTGATCATAAGACTCTTATCTTCCCAGCTCTCACAGGACTGTGCTCTCAGTGCTGAACATCCAATAGCTTTTCCAGCCAAAAGTTCATGTGCCTTTACAATCCTCTCTAAAACACATGGTCTTGTCTGTCTGGGATAGCTATGCTTACTGGCTTTATCCTCATTGCTTGCTTATGCTGCTCTCCTATAGTGCCTAAGAATATCAGCCCAGAGGAACCCTGCCCAAAGTTTGCTGTTTTCCCCTACAACAATCATCAGCCAAGAAAATGCTCCACAGCCTGGTCCATATTCCTTGGTAGAGGATCTTTTTCAATTGAGATTCCCTTTTCGCAAATGGCCATATGTGTAACCAAACTTTTAAATTATTGTTTAACACTTATTTATTTATTACTAAATTCACTTATAACAAACACCAACAATTTCTTAACTATTAATCCTATAAATTCCTACAATCCCTTTAACCTATCCACTAAACCTATTGATAATTATTTTTCTAACCTTTTAGAATGATACAGTCTCTGGGGCAGGTCCTCAGTCGTCAGGAACACAATCTTTGTTGTAGATTCTTTAACGCACTTAGCAGTCCTTTTTCTGGATCTCTCAGATGCAGGTTTGTCAGGGTAAGATGGTTATTGCAGTCTCACCTTAAATAAGGCTTCATGCTTTCTTCTCTGTGGGAGACCCCAGCAGTCTTACTTCTTTTGAATCAGGAACTCAGCTGCTCTGCCTCAGTCCTTAAAGCCAGGCACAGTTTCCCCTAGGCCACTGATCGGACAGATCAAACCCCTCCAGGCAAAAGCTGAGCCACAGGGTCCAGTCCTTGGCCTTTTGGTGTCTTGCTCAGGCTTTCTTTGCTCACCGGCTTCTTTCTGCTTCAGGGAGAGAGCTGGCCATCAATGGCCAGCCCTTTTTTCAGCAGGACTCTTGGAGCTCTCTAGCATCAGGGGCCTCTTCTTTTTCTGGGCTCCATGCACTGTCCTTAAATAGGAGGAACTCTGTTTCAGCTTAATTTGGGCTCCACCCACTTAGCAGCTGAAAACAGTGTCAGGCCAGATACTTTGTTTCTTCAAGTCCATTAAGTCTTTCCTGTTTTCCTGACTTCAACCTTGTTTTTCAGTCTATTGAGTCTTTCCTGTTTTTCCTGACTTCAACCTTGTTTTTCAGTCTATTAAGTCTTCTGTTTGTTTCCTGTTTTTAGTCCACATGCTGATAGTGCTCTTCATGCCCCGAATTAAGAGACAGTATTAGAAATCCCTATATATTTTCTAAATCTAATTTATCTAACCTCCTACACATATGTTGAATCATATTTACATAAAATTTGCCAGCACTATAGTGAAAGCATGTAGGAAAAAAAAAATGAATCATTTCTGGGACTTAGGTGTGGATTCAGCAAGACCTGCTCCATTTCATGTATACGAAACTTGGTTCTGAGTGTGGCAATGATGTGAAATATTTGAGTTCGTTCATGGTGGGAAACTATCAGAGCATTGATAGTGCTATCTTAGAAAAAAAACTGATCTAGTTCTCATGAAACCTTGATTTATTTTTATTTCTATAAAACAGGAAGCCTCGACTGACCTTAGTAAGTCTCCTCACCTCTCTCTGGCTTCCTGTCTCACCATACAATTGTTTCTACTGCCCATGCACTTCTACCATAATTTCAATGATGATGATGTAAAAAAAAAATCACAGATAACATTATATTTAAGTTTTTAGCTTCCTAAACTGTGGACTAAATAAACCTTCTTTTTTAAAATATGCAGACATATGTCTTTTGTTACAGCAGTGGAAAACACACTAACGTGGTCTTGAGTTTCTGCACCTACCCTAGCCCTTGGTGACACAGGGACCTGGAAAAGACGGAAATGATAGACTGAGACTCTGTATTCTTGGTTTACCTCAAGAATGAGCAAATTTTATTTTTTTCACTGCTGTTTATATATTGTTTATCTGTCTACTGAAGAAGCTCTGCAAGAAGGCTTGATTAAACATTCTCTTTGACCCCTTTATCTAAGTTCCTCCTTCCACACTTCTCTGTCTTTGTATTCTTGTTTTTCTCTGGAGGGCATTCCTCTTAGCTTTTACCTCAGGCCTGCAGCTTTGCAAAGTCAAGAGGATACATATTTGGTTCATGGTTTGTCCCTAAGAAAGGAAATGCAGAACATCTGGTCCCCAAAACTGAGTAAAACTTCCATCATCTGTCTTTGACTGACATACATTTTCATAAGCTTTTCCCTTCTATTCTGTTATTGGTTACATTTAAGAAATAGTGTTCTAAGAATTAGCATACTGTCAACATTCATCTGTTAGGACAATGTCACTCTATTGATTATCTATTTATCTATCTAGCATCTATCAATCATCTATCTAGCTATCTATCTATGTATCTATCTATCTATCTATAATATATCATCTATCTATCTATTATCTATCATCTCTCTATCATTGTCTGATTTCTGCAATGCTGTGTATTGAACCAAGGGTGTTGACATGGCAGCCAAACATTTTGCTACTAGTCAATACTCTAAGCCTCTCAATGCACATATTTTTTTCTTAAATAAAATGTATGATCTATTGGAGTATGGTGGTGCATACTTGTAATTTCAGAACTCACAAAATAAAGGAAGGGGTATTATGAATTCAGGTACAATTTGGGATATACAGTATGATCTTGTCTCAAAAATCTCAAAACAAAATAAGACTATCCTTCTCCATCTAACCTACACAAAACACCATCACCATCAAATAACCCCTAAACTTATGGTCTGTTATAAAGTAAAGATCAACTTTTCAGGATTTTACTGAATTTTGAAATGGGTAGTAAAGTATTCTAGCTTTGGCAGCACAGTCCTGAACTTTGTCATACAAATGAAAATGTGTATTGTCTACTTCTCCCTCCAACTCATGCACAATCTATAAAAAGTAATTGTTTCACATTCTCTTGCCATCTGGTATACAGCATTAAGATCAACTACCCTTTTTTTCTGCTCCTGATGGTTTGAGAAGTTTTTCTTTGGCACTTGGGTCATGCCATCTGACTCTGCTCCTGTGCCTGTGAGAGACATCTGGACGAGTTGGCGGAGACAAGTTGGTTCTTACTGCTAGTTGGGTAGAAACATACTGTAGTCCCTTAGTTCATCTGTGGTAGTAAACTGGCTTCATTCCTACAGGGTATCTTCCAGTGCACTTGCTTTCAAAGTCATTCTCTAACTTGTCTAAGATTTGGTTCTTTTCCAGTCCCTGCAGCTGTAGGTTAGAAATATCATTACATTAGGATTGAATATCTGTGGCTAAAATTTTGTACTTTATGTTTTGTAGACACATTATAAAGTACTTAGGAATTAGCATTTTAATGTTTAGTAAGCATTGTTCAATAATTCTAGTCTAGTTTCTATGTGTGGTTTTATCTTATGAAGTAGTTTACAGTCATGACAGATCAGAATTTGAGTCAAAAGCTAGATTTGGCATAGGAATCAACTCAATAGTTGGGAAAGAATCTTTTACTAAATTTAGTATCTGTGGGGTTTTTCTGTACTTCACCAAATGGCAACATTAGATGGCACATTACTTATCTGAATGTCCAAAAGGAGCAAGAATATGCTACTTCTGGATTTGAAAATGGATGAACTAAGAGTGAATGAAAAGAGGAAAAGCTATGAGAGTAGGAGAGAATCCTGATAGTATAGTCTATATCCCCTAGGAGGTAAGTACACTTTCAAAGAGGAAAAAAAAGATGTTTACTTCAAGAAAACAATTGAGATTATGTTTTTAAATTATTATTTTCATGTTTTTATATTTTGCTTTTCAAAATATTGAAAAAGTCAATTGAGAGACTGCTAAATGACCAGAAAATCATTCTCTAGAAAGTACCCACAATGAGAACTTTCTTTAACAGCATTTTAGCTACATTTGACCAAATTTGACATAAAAATGAATACTTGAGTCAAACTAGTTCCTGAATACAAGCCAAATCATCAGTTCCTTTTCCCCAACTAGAAGTAGTAGAAGCATAAAAAGGAGAATATCCTCTTGTTGACTTGGTAAGTTAATATTTTTTGCACAACTATCACCATTTGAGGTTGTTATCTTCTTTGTAGCTCAACTTCCCTAAGTTGTTGAATGTGCTCTTACTACACCATTTATTCTCCTTATGTTTAGCGTAAATCAGCCACAAGTATTTGCATGTGCTAGTAGCTAGTAACTTCTATTTTTAAGGGAAGTATTATTTCTCTTCATTATATACTATCAAATAACAGAAAACTTACACTTCCATATGCCACCAGAAAATTTCAATAAATTGATGGTGACAAATTTCAATCCATTAAATGAATTGTATATAATCTTAAATTATAGTGTTTATAATGATTTCAAGCATTATGAGTTATTTTGTCCACTCAAAAGAAATACCTACTATTTATATATTTTATTGCTATCATTTCATACTTCAGTAAAGAGGTAATGAAAAAAGATAATAAAAAATCTTTTAAATTTACTTTTCTGCCTTTTTTCATTTTTAAAATCAAATTTATGAAATTAATTTATAAACAAAACATGTTGAATTCTCAAGGAAAAGGCATTCATCCTTAGCCAAATCAAAGCACTTCTTTTCCTCCAGATGTTTCCTCTTAAATACATGAAAAAAAAATCTCAGAATGTATTAGATAAACCAATGATAATGCCAGCAACAACTTAAAACAGGAAGAGGCAGAAACTAATTAAAGTTTTATTAGAATTCCATATATAACTCCATGCATGTTTAATTGATTGCTGTACATCCCTAGGGTACTGGCAATTATTTCAAGATGAAATAAAATTCCCAACCACTTTAAATCACTTTTGCAAATATCAGCATTTGGAAAAAATGACTAAATTCAGAAAATCCCATGATTCCTCATATGATACTAGATACCACCTTAAGGAAAGACACAATTTAGGCAGTTTCCTCTCACCTGTTTAGTAAACAAACACATGAAAATTGTAGCAAAAATTCCATCAGAAAGGTTCCCTTGAATCCCATATTCTGAAAGAGTTGTGTATGAATTCAGCAATTGTGTTTTCATCAAAAATGCTTTAAAAAGTGACCAAAATGTGTCTTTACCCGTTTATTTTATTTTAATTTTGATCTCTACACTAGAAAATGAATATGATTTGTACTGGTGAGCTCATCCTCATGGTGAACTCATGCTGATAAGCAGTAAGACAAAGTGGATGCATGTGGAAGAAACAAATTTGAGGTCCAACCTCACATTATTACAGACGCTTTTACAATAATAGTCCTGAGAAATTAACCCATTCTTATGAAAACATTAATCCCTTATAATGACTTGACCCCTGTGAAGTTTTACTTTGCTGTACTTCTACAAGTGGCAGTCAGATTTCATCATGATTTCCAAATGATATTTAAATCACAGAAAGGGGGATAAGGATTAAGTGAAAATAGTTTCTTAAATCAAATTATTGCTAGCTCTTAATAAAAATGATTGAGATTCTTTTTCGATAATTGAAACACTTTGGCAGAAGATGTGGTTATGACAAAAGTCCTCAAAACCAAAACTCTTGCTCTTGTTATATCTTAGCAGTCATTTGCATGTATGATTTTAGGAATTTACATTGAATAGGGCATAGACTCTCTGACCTACTTATTTGTAGAAATAACAATTTAGACTCTACTACTTAAAGAAAATTAAAAGATACACTTTGAAGCCAGGCGTGGTGGTGTACAGAGTTAATCCCAGAACTCAGGGAAACAATCATGCAGAACCCTGTGAGATCATGGTTAGTTTAGAAACTATAGGAGAAAACAATTTTTAGCCTTGTGTTGAAAATTGTGTCCCACATAGGTGCTAATATTTCTTAATGTATTTCTGTTGCTGTTGTTGTTAGTTCTGGCCACAAATGCTCTAGAAACTTCCCACATTCCTAAAAAGAAACAGAGTTATTATTCCACCCTTCCCTTGTGAACCAAGAGGAGAATTTAGTGGTCATGATAAATTTGTTACCGCAGAAGACACATACTATGAATTAGGAAATACTGATAGAAATAAAATCTTGTTCTACCTCATTTTTTTCTTTCCAGGGAATCTAGAAAGGGCTTGTGTAGCATTCAACCAATGTAACTCACCTGGTCTTTGAACACCATTTGCTGCTAAGAAAATCAGTGAATGAGATTCTGTAAAATTCCAGTCTTTATAGCTCAAGTCACTCTAGAGGATGATATACCCAACAGAGATCACTCCTGTTTCCCCATTGAGCGAAATCCAATTAAGTCTTTCTAGCCATGAAAATGTGCTGTTTCAAACTACTACAATTACTATATAGATGTTTTAAAATATAAGCATTGTTTTTATAATTATTGTTATTATTATATTATTTATCTATCAAGTCCAGTAGAATAGAAAACTGTCCTTGAAATATGAATTTGTTCTTTTTACAGGTCAACATGTAGTCTCATGTAGATGTACTAGGTAGGTGTGTGTGTGTGTGTGTGTGTGTGTGTGTGTGTGTGTGTGTGTGTG
>CAJQZJ010032455.1:525142-549580 GCA_907164525.1 Lophiomys imhausi
TGTGTGTGTGTGTGTGTGTGTGTGTGTGTGTGTGTGTGTGTGTGTGTTTTGACTAGAACTATGATGGAGTATTTATTTAAGAAAATAAATGTAGTCAATATATTTAAATCTTATGAAAGACAAAAACTGGAAAGACAAAAGACAGGGAACCACATGGCCCATGAGTAGTTGAAGATCCTGAAATTTGGTGTATTTTTAAAATCTATTTCATTGGATTCTTATACCTCTACCTCCCTTCCAACCCTTATTCTCCCTAATGCCTTCCAACTCCCCAACCCTTGGTAGGATAGAAAGAAGGTTACAGGGAAAAGGGGGCATAGACCTCTGTAGACTACTTCCTGCTGATTAGGGACATTGAGCTCCTTTGGGGAAGTCCAATCGTCGTTGTCAGATTATGCACCAGTCCAGCAAACAAGCAATCCAGCAATCCAGCAATAGCAAATGCAAAACAAATGCAGCAGCAGGGTGAACCACCAGTAGAAGTGACAGCAGCAGGGGGGGAGCAATAGCCTCTACCTTCTTTGTAGTGCCTTGTCCCTCTCTGGACTCTGGCAATTGTACCCTCTCAATAGTCCCCAGAATTCCAAATATAAACTAACTGCAGCTGGCAAAATTCACACCCCTGTTGGTGCACATAGCAAATCATAATCACCTCTTAACCCTCATCTGGGATTAAAATAAAAACATATTCACATAACATAACTAGTTTTTGCTAAATCACAAAGAATCTTATATAAGTCATTTCTTTGTTATATATATTATCTTGTGATTTTTTCCCTGAACTTTAATTATGTTTCATTAATTAATTTATTTGTTAATTTATATCCCAGTTGCAACCCCATTCCCTCCTCTCCTCCCACTCACTCCCTCCATTCCCCCCCCATCCCCACATCAAGTTGCATTGGGACTAAGTGCCTCCTCTTCCACTGAGGCCAGACAAGGCAGCCCTGGTAGGGAAAAATGGATCAAAAGGCAGACAACAGAGTCCAAGCCAGAGACAGGCCTTGCTTCAGTTGTTATGGGACTCACTTGAAGACCAAGCAACCCATCAGTTTCATATATGTAGTGGGCCTAGGTCCAATCCTGAATATCTCATTTCAGGAAGATTAGTGAATGTGAGTTTTTATGTAATGGAGTAAAATCAAGAAAGTTTAGGAGAAATTCACAGATTCTTGAAGAGAATGATATTGATTGAAATATTAACAGGCTGTACTAAAATATATAGAGATTTTTATCAAAACAAAAGAGTTCTTTGGATTATCAGACTTTTTTTCTACAAAATCCAACAGCTTCTCATGACCAAAGAACAATAATATGCTGGAAGCTACTAAATCTCAGAAGGCAAAGCAAGAATTTTCCTGGAACCACAAGCCCAGTTTGATCTTAGAATTTTTGTGTTGTGAGATTCCTTGCTGCATAAGCTATAATTTCTCATTCAAAATTTGTTATTTTTACATTTATTTATTTACTTATATGTGAATTGAATGTATGTATGTGGCCATGAGTGGCAGAGTGCATACATGGAAGTCAGAAAACAACACATAAGAATTGGTTATCTCCTTTCGCTGGTCCTTGACTTTTAAACCTTGAAATAGTAAGTTGGGTTCATGGAGGGACTATAGTTGTGTTTACTGTGTAGGTTTTAAGATTGATATGAACACTTTCAAAGAGGATGGAATTGAGACACAGCAGGACAGGTGAGCCTGCTGCAGTTAGAAATGATTGAAAATATCTTACCACAGACTTCAGTCCTGAAGCTGTTCCTGATATGACGCAAGACTTCAGGAGACACTGGGGAAGGGTGATTGATTCTCCACAGGAGGCATAACAGACTGAACTTCCCCTCTTATGTCTATTCAGCATCTCAGACACCCAGAATATTCTAGAAGGATGCATGTTGTTGCTATAACTTAAATTACCACCTGTAGGATACTCCTCATTAATTATCTATTCAGCATTAAAGGAAAATTAAATATAAATCTTCACCTAATCCTTATCGCAATGTATTTAGAGGTATATAGGTATCATTAAAATATTTTAGTTGAAGGCTAAAATACCCTTTAAATGAGTAATTAATAAGGTGTTAAGTAACATTGGAAAATTTTCACGTGTAATAATTTCTGGGTTCAACACTCATGTTCAAACAGTTTGGTTCCAGAACATGTAGTTTTAGTTATTAAGCTTTCTTTCTTTTTTTTTTTTTAATCATTTACTGAACACCTGTGTTCTATCTAACACTGAAATAAATGTTTTACATCCAAAATAACTATTATTCTTACTATTTAATAGTTCACACAGAGCAACAGAATTCTCTTTGTTAGAAGTTATACCTTAAGAGTGACATAGTAGACTGTGAACTTTAGAGTCAACTGACACATGCTTTTAAACAATGACATCTATTGTTAGTATGGTTTTTATCTTTTTTCTTCATAGAAGAAATGTTTTTATAATTAATTAATTAATTAACTTTACATTGGGATGATCATAGCTTCCTCTCCCTCCTCTCTCTTAGCTTCTCCTTTTACCCTCTCCTCCCCTTCCCCCATCATTCAGCACTCCCTTTCTCCTCAGAAAAGGGGAGGCCTCTCATGGATATCAACCTGACCTGGCATATCAAGTTGCAGTAGGACTAAACAAGTTTCCCCTGTTGGAAATAGAAAAGGCAGCCCAGTTACTTGACAGGGATCCAAAGGTAGACAACAGAGTCAGAGGCAGGCCCTGCTGGTAGGCATCCCACATGAAGACCAAGCTGTACAACTGTTATGTATGTGCTGAAGACCTAGGTTTGTCCCACACATGCTCTCTGTTTGGCTCAGTCTCAATGGGCCTAGGTTAGTTGATTTTCTGTGTTTTCTTGTGTGTGCTTGATCTGTCTGGCTCCTTCAATCCTTCCTCCCCCACTCCATAGCATTCCCCAAACTCTGACAAATGTTTGATTGTGGTTCTCTACTGTTTCTATCAGTTGCTGGATGAAAGTGTGTCAGATGACAAATATTTGTCACTACATCCACTTTGAATGAATTTCTTGTTTCTTGCTCTTGTCACAACTATCAGGTGACAGCGGCAAATGTCTCTTAGTTTGCAGAATTCAGCATTCTTCTTGGAAGAATGCAATATTATTGCATTCTCATTTCCCAGCAGTTATACTGTTATAGAAACATAGGTACATCCAGGATTTAGAATTATAAACATAGCATTAGTAAGTAACGGTTACTTTGATGAGAATAAACTGAAAACATTTATCTATCTATCTATCTATCTATTTATTTATTGGAAGAAAGTTAAGACCAACTTTGCCATTGAATACAATGAGAAAGAAGAATTTAGCAAAATGCCCAGGAGTGTATATCCTTATTTAAGTATACATAACATATGCCTGACTGTGTCTCACCACTGTAGTTACAGATTTAAAATATAATTCCTATCCCTCTCTCTGACAGTCAAATTTATTACCATTGATGATATTCAAGACATTTCTTTACATATGCTAATATACTAATATATATATATATATATATAATGGAACATTAAATTCTTAAAAAAAAGGCTGGTGAAAAGTAAAGAAAAAAATAAATGTAAAGAAAAGCAAGGAAATTCAGTTTGCAAACAGTCTGGGGAACAAGTTCTGCCAAAGGCGTATAAAAGCATAAAGAAGATTGATTCAGAAAATGAGTACAGTGTTTAAGGAGCATGAAATGAAAAACAATATACATTCTGCTGTTATGATGTTTGAAAGCATTATAGATTTTATTTTGGTGTTCCTGGCAACACACAGTTTGCCTTGCAAGCGTATTTTGGCATGTTTCATACCTACTCATGGTGCACTTCAGAGACTCTCGGAATTGACTTCAGGAAGAGACACTATATCTACCCTCCAATTCCACACTCTGAGTATTCATTTTATCAATTCTAAACAATGATAAAAATATTGAATACTATTTAATAGGAGACAATAATTTTAAATTGGAATATATGCTTGCTTATGTGAAATACAGTCACTTCTGCATGCTCATTTGGAAAACTTCATTATCACATAGTGAGTTCCAGAACAGCCATAGACACATTAGGAGATGCTGTCTAGACACAACAACAAACAAATGACAAACACTAAATCGTCATGAATCTTAACCCAAAAGCAAAAACCTGTAAAACTTTTGCATTTTTGAGTAATAATTTAATTTATCTGCAGTTTTATGGACCTACCTGCAATCTCAAGTGTAGGGGTTGGATGGATTAGATTTGGAAAATATATAGGAGTTTCTGATACTGTCTCTTAATTCGGGGCCTGAAGAGCATTATCAGCATGAAGTCAGCAAAAACAGGAAAGACTCAATAGACTGAAAAACAAGGTTGAAGTCTGGAAAACAGGAAAGATTTAATGTATTTGAAGAAACAAAGTATCTGGCCTGACATTGTTTTCAGCTGCTAAGTGGGCGGAGCCCAAATTAAGCTGAAACAGAGTTCCTCCTATTTGAGGTCAGTGTGTGGAGCCCAGAAGAGAAGAGGCCCCTGATGCTAGAGAGCTCCAAGAGTCCTGCTGAAAAAAGGGCTGGCCATTGATGGCCAGCTCTCTCCCTGAAGCAGAAAGAAGCCGGTGAGCAAAGAAAGCCTGAGCAAGACACCAAAAGGCCAAGGACTGGACCCTGTGGCTCAGCTTTTGCCTAGAGGGGTTTGATCTGTCCAAACAGTGGCCTAAAGGAAACGGTGCCTGGCTTTAAGGACTGAGGCAGAGCAGCTGAGTTCCTGATTCAAAAGAAATAAGTTGGCCTGCAGACGGCTGGGGTCTCCCACAGAGAAGAAAGCATGAAGCCTTATTTAAGGTGAGACTGCAATAACCAACGACCCTGACGAACCTGCATCTGAGAGATCCAGAAGAAGGACTGCTAAGTGCGTTAAAGAATCTACAACAAAGACTGTGTTCCTGACGACTGAGGACCTGCCCCAGAGACTGTATCATTCTAAAAGGTTATGAAAGTGGTTGTTATGATTATCAATAGGTTTAGTGGATAGGTTAAAGGGGTTGTAGGAATTTATAGGATTAATAGTTAAGAAATTGTTGGTGTTTGTTATAAGTGAATTTAGTAATAAATAAATAAGTGTTAAATAATAATTTAAAAGTTCGGTTACACTCAAGTGATAAATTAGTGATAGTACGTGGGATTTAATTTATAAATTACCATCAAACTTTTGTGACATATTTCTACACTAAACAAAATTAAAGTACTTTAGTCACAACATTTTTCTTCAGTTGTGTCTTCCATAAACAATTCTAGAAATAACTTTCTAAACAGAAAAATAGAAAGAAGTGATATATTTTAAGAGATATATACTAAATGAAACCTTTAGTGACTTCCAAATCTCCTAAAGTAACTACATAGATAGAAGACTCTGCAAATACACACAAAACCTATGTTCTAACTTGTATAAATATGTACAAAACTCATGTTCTAATCAGAATGAGATTTGGTTTTTGAGTCTCAATTTTTCCTGTCTTTCTTCCTAATGAACATAAAATTTTAAATATGTATTCAAATATAATCATTTTAATACATTTAGAAACCATTCAATGACTTACTGCTCAATGTTATACATATGATCCAAAGAACTATTGTGCAACAATTTCCCTAAACTTGAAATAGGCCCTTCTGGAGGGCAGAGAGACCACCATGAAATTAAATAAACTTCATAAGTTTGAGAGAGCTGTAACAAGAATTAAAAAGCTTCATACCTAGTTTATACCATCAGCAAAGAATTGCTGGGCAGAAGAGATGCTCAGGTTCTCCAAGCTGCCGGAAAGAAGATACTCTCAGACCTGTTGAGCTGCCTGAAAGTCATGCAGAAAGCTCCAGGGATGCAACTTTTATGAGTTCTCACCAGTAATGATTTGGGCTTTCTGGTGATGTGGCTGCCTTAGAGTCATTCCTACCCCTGTGAGTAACTTCTCATCCACACTCTTGTGAGTGACCCCAGTAAACGCTCGGTATCACCAAGTTGTACTTTGATAGAGTCATCAATCTGGTCTGTGGGTGATTTCTTGTCTGGGGTAAGCACACATTTATGAAGTCTGTTTTGGAAACACCACACAAGGAATCAACAGTGTTCACAGAGTTGTGTAAACCTCAGTGCTGCTGAGTCTGGATTTGAGTTGAGGCAAGATGGTGCTCAGAAATTGAGAGTCTATGGGACGGAAGCAGTGCACACATAGAGTGAGAGGCCTTATTCTTCTTTTGTGGTTCCTGGTTTCTCAAATATGGACTGTAAACTCTCAGGCTAGATATGACTCCATGCTTATTCATATGACCCTTTCATGCCGAAGATCTATTAGCAATACATAAAGAAATCTTTTAATTAGACAAAGATTAAAGGACTTGCAAGAATACAATGGATCATGACTAAATATCTATCAATAGAGGTGACCATTTTGCTGACATTAACTGACTCATTGAAGCAGAAACCCAGGCAGAACAATACGCCATTGTGAAGTTCTGAGAATGTGGGAGGCCAGCTTTTCCTTGAGGACTTCTTCATTACCTTTCTTGGGCCTTGAAGTTTATGTTCCCTTTATTCCATTGTAATCACAGCAGGCTCCACAAGTAGGAAAATGACCATCATGCTGAGAAAGCTCCAGTCACTTCAGGTCACATGTCTTATTTCTTCATCTCTACATCACAAGACAATCATTTTAAAACAGGAATTGAGATCAAAGACCATGTTAGTCTAGTTCATTTGGTTCTGCCTAACCAATAAAACACATACACACACACACACACACTTCAGATTTAAGATTTTTTACAACTTGTTCTTTTCTCTCTGCTCCTCTCCTTTCTATTTCCTACTAGAAATAAAAAGTTAAATCATATTTCTTTTACCCATTTTTACCAAAACTGTTACATCTAAATTATTGTTTTTTATTTTATTTTTGAGGCAGGCTCTCATGTAGCCTACATTATTTTCAAACTAACCATGTAGCTCACACTGGCCTTGAACTAATTTTACTGCTTCCACCTACAGAATATTGGGATTACAGGTATTGAACATCACATTCAGCTCACTTTTAGTTATGATTATATTAGATAAACAATTTCTTAAAATTGTTGATAAAACACTCTAATAGAAAATGTTTTGTCTTTCACATTTTTCTGATAAAATTCAAGTCAGAATATATAGGCAATAGATGATCATTGACAAATAAACACAATGCTGCAGTTCTGGTTTCTGTTTCATGTAGACAATGATCATAATATTTAAATGCAGATTATTCATTAAAGCAAAGCATTATTAATGTTCCATAAAAATTACAGGACTATCTTTACATTTGAGGATATAAGGAAAAGTGGTTGGAATTAAACCATCCTAACTATAAGCAGCAATGGTATCCTAGTTTTGACAAACTTGATTACTAAATTTATTGAGATCAGTACTTGATCAAAAAAAAAAAGTTCTTACAAATTCAGAGATTAATAAAGCAAAATGAAAATATTTTTTAAGATTATTTCTGTCATGGTAAACTATGTTTAAAAAACTATTGAAGTATGAATTGATAATTTAAAAAAATATTTAATATTTAATAATTATTTTAGATTCTCCTTTGGGAATGTGTGATCAGACATAAGGATTTTGAGCACAGCAATATATTTGGGGACTTCTTAATGGTTATCTGTTATTTAAAAGTAGCTTGCATGAATTTTCTTTTCTAAGTAGATATTATTTGTACTTCATGGGACATAGTGAATTCGACCACTAAATCAGTATCAGAACACAAATCTTGTTAGCTGCCATGTTAGTAAATCAACTACCTAAATAATCTGGAGGGTTTGACAATGGATCTGGCTCCAGGCTTAGAAATTTAGCCATTGCCTCATTGTGAACTTGATCTCCTGACATTTTAATGGATTGAGGTCCTATTTCTGATGGCTTAGTTTATACATGGACATAAACTATTTTGAGCACTTCAGAGCTGAGAGCTTGGAGCTGATGTTGAGGTTTGGAGTCAAGCTGTCTATCCTTTTCAGTGAGCAGGGTAGGTAAAATGGACATCTAAAGGGATCCCGTTGCATATGCCATTGCTGCACTCAATAATTGTTGCAGCGAAACAAATCACAGAAACATTAAAACAATGGGTATTCTGGAAGAAATAACATACTTGGGCTTCTCTCATTTTTTTAAATCAACTAACTTGTTGATTTGTTGTTTGTGTGTTTGTGTGTCTGTGCTTGTGTGTGTTTGTGTGTGTGAATATGTTTGTGTGATTGTGTGAGTTTCACGTGTGTTATTACTTGAAGGCAAAAAAGCAGTTTGTAAAGAATATAGAGTTTGAAGTTGGAAACATTAATTCTGCTTTCTTCTTAGTGTCTGGAGTTCTTTGGCAGTAACTTGTATTTGATGCTGCTTTACTTCAGCAGTCTTTTCATATCTAACTGCATTTAATTACTCAAGACATGGTCTGCCATGAGCTATATCTGGAAACCATGCAACTCAGTGTTTGGCATTTGAAAGTTGAGCTTATGCTGACCAAATACTTATAAC
This sequence comes from Lophiomys imhausi, assembly GCA_907164525.1. NCBI lineage: Eukaryota > Metazoa > Chordata > Mammalia > Rodentia > Muridae > Lophiomys > Lophiomys imhausi. The sequence continues at coordinate 533,669 of CAJQZJ010032455.1, forward strand.
CACTAGCTGTGGCTAAAAAATGGTACAGTTGGTTATTTCCTATAGATATGAAGCAAACACTGTGTGGTGCTGGTTTAATATTTGTGTTATTGAACTGCCTAGGTGTGGCTCTATACCTTCATCTTATTCTTGTCTCAACATCTAAGTCTAGTTATGTGGATAACTGAGCACTACTTCCACAAAAGCAGATCTTGTCTTATCTGAGCATCAATTTTACATACTCACTATATAACACAATATAATGAATTTATGACTTTGGAGTGTTAAAGACAGTAGATAATTTTGTGACATAAGGATAATTTTATTTTAATTCAGAAATAGCACAGAGATTCATCAGAAGTTTATCCACTTAGGCCACAGTTGCTTGGCCCCGCATAGAGTATCTGGTAAACACATTCCATAAAACAAACATGGCAGATTCTGATATCCTCTGACCCCTAGTTTTTATTCATGGTGCAAGCATACTTGGGATTGAGAATGTGTCAGTGGTAATATTTCAACTTTGTGTACTTGCAATTAAGTCAGTCCACAGGGAGCTGCAGTGTAGAAGTCATAGAATAATTCAATTAAAACAAACAAGTAAGTGAAGTATGTGTGATACGATTCATTGAAAGAGCTTCGTAAGAATTGTATTTCTGATAGTAAGCTAATGATAAAAAGAGTTACTCAAGAATGGTCACTATGTGCCATTTTGTTATTGTATATAATGTGCAAGCTCACTCGCTGTCAAATAAGATGGTCAGTTCACATTTCATAGTCATCTAGCTGCATAACAAAACACTAAAGAGTAAACTATTTATGCTGTTAAACACATATACAGAGTATTGTGTTGTAATGGCTTGTCATTTCTGAAATATTTTCTTTGATGGTAATGTATGCCATGTGCCATTGAATCAACAAAATCAACATTGTGCTATATTGTAGAGTATATGAAATATATTACTTTAGTATAGCATTTATTGGTGGAAAATAAATTAAAATTAGTGATCAACAGAGATGATTTTGAGTATAACATTTAAGAGCATTAGTAAAATTAGTCAAGGCTAAGAGACAAGACAGCTGGTTTGCTAATAGTTGTTACTCTGAAAATTCTACTGTCATTGAAATCATTTTCAGATGGTTTATAAATTCATCATTAAAGAAAAGTATTCATTTGGATAATATTCTGCAGATACCCGAGATGACTTTCCAAAGCCTATATTATTATTGCTTATTCAGGTCTTTTAAACTCTGGTATATATAACTGCAGTGTTATCATTAATAATATTAGGAGTTTTTATTATGTTTATTTATAACTTCAAGTTACATCTCCATCACAGCCCCCCTCCTTGCATCCTTCTTGGTCCCACCCTCTCACCCTCTACCTCCTCTCCCACCTATCCTATTCCTCTGGTGTGAGGTGCCCCCACCTCAGTTTTTAATTTTTAAAATGCCAGAATATTAATAAATATATCCTTCTTGAACTCATGCAATAAACTAATAAATCTTCACATTACTTTTGAATGGAAGCAGTGGTGAGAACTAAACTTCTAAATCCATATCTTTTTCTTGTTTCTAATAGGTATGATGTTACAAGATAAACACAGATGTTTGAGCTCATTAGATAAAATAAGGGTCTATATCTATATTGGAGTTAAAGAACTTAAAGAAGTCAATCAATTAAAAATTGAAAAACTATGATGCCATTAGATGTAAAGAGCTGTGAGATATGAAGATAGGAACTGAAGAACATACATATAAACCATTTATTCTGACTTTCATAACTGTGAGTCTCTATTAATTATGCAAATGCTTTTTGGTCCACTATAGGCAGATGTCAGAAATGAAACATAATGGATGCAAGCAAATATGTTTTATATACTTTTCATATTGACATAAAATATTGACTAGCTTTACCTTTATTTGTAGTAAGCTTTAATGAGAATATTAAGGAGCAGAAAGCATTGAAATAGCTTATAAAACTATTCTAAATAATTTAGCTGTTGCAGAAATAATACATAGCTAGTAGTTGACAAAGGCTTTTGGAAAACGTGCCTCCATGATACCTCTGTAGGTTTTAATGTGCTTATTTTTCCATAATGTTTCAGTATGATACTACTGCTATGGGCAAAAGAACTTTAGCTGGGTTGAGATTGAAGTACTATTATATGATTAGGACACTTCAAAAAGAATGGTTTGTCTATAATATATTCTTAGTAATCTTTCCTTTTTACTTTTGAATAAGAAGGAAAGTATTGTTTGTTTGATGTTAACTCATATACTACCTGAAATGCTATTCAATAGTAATAAAAGCCAATGAGCCACATAAAATATGTTTTCCATGTGTATTTTGTTTTTCTTTGCTTGCTTATATATGTAAACATTATTTCTTTTATCACTAGTAGTTCCTTTCACATTCTAGATTCAGTTGGCTTAAGTATAGTTATTATTATTATTATTATTATTTTTTTTTTTTAGAATATCTGTGAGCTAAGCCGGGCTTGGGGCACATGCCTTTAATTCCAGCACTTGAGTGGCAGAGTCAAGCAGGTCTCTGTGAGTTCAAGGCCAGCCTGTTCTAAAGAGTTAGTTACAGGATTACACAAAGAAAACGTGTTTTGGAAAAAAAAATGTGGGTTACCTTTAATTTCTTATTCCCCATCTAGTGTTTCATTGTCTTTGGAGAAATGAATGTGATTTACCATGTGTTGTTCCTTTTATGATGGATCAAACTTGTATAACATCCCATTGCACCTCTCTGTTTCAGCACTAGTTACCTTTGATTTCTGAAGAGGCAGCGATGGCTCTCATAACCTTATTGCAGCTTTGTTTATCTATAAACCTTTTATCCTCTAACTCAATGCTTTTAGTACTTCCCATTTCATTTTCTACCCTTACTTTCTGGATCACTTTTGTATGTTCTTTAAATCAAACAGCCTGTTTGTGCAAGGCTAATATCTTACGGACTCTTTTTGTCCTTGATCATTTTCTCCATTTCCTTGCTCTTTCATATGCACCATTTATAACTTCACAAAAAAAATATTTCTTTGCATTCTCTAAAATCAGCCAGTGAATACTTTACTATGGTTTTCTTCTGGGCTGGGTCCCATTCACAGCCCTGGTTTTCAATTCACTTCCTTTATCAGAGTACACATTTATCCTACTGTTTCTGTTTCCTCCTGGGGTTCATTTGGCAGCTCTTTAAGGACCTTGTATAGGATTTTTGTTTTGGGAGCAACAGATACAGATTGCAATCAGAATGAGAGGCTTTCAGCTGTTTTATTTTATTTCAAACCCATTTCTTCGGTGACCACAGCAAACATTTCAAAATCACTTTTAGCTCTTACTTACAACAGAGTAAACAGATCTTAGGAAGGGATGGGATCTCAGGTTTTAGAGACTCTCCTCTGCTTCCTGCCTTTTAAAAATGTGGAGGCAGTTACAGAAACAGAACTTTCACAGGCTGAACACAGCACATGCAAATAAACAGGACTGATTCCACAAGCCAGTTTGCAAGGGCATGGTAAATTGTGAACAGCAATTCTCCAGACTGCAGACTGATACATGCTAATATTCTTCATGGATCAAATTAAGTGTGAGGCTGTGTTCTGCTCTTTCTCATTAGCCTCAGAGGATGAATCAACTGAATTGTAACTGAAATAAATTGTAATTAGACTTTTACAAAAAGCATTCTGTCTATAACCATAAGAACATCAAGCTACAGACAGGACTGCACAAAGATATTGGAGAAAGAACATCAGTGATTTTTCAAAGCAGGGAAGGTAAATATTTGAGAGAGATGAGTTGTTTGGACAGGGAGTAAGTTTTTGGACCACACCTCTTTTAGGGATTCTATTGTCCCTTCTAACCCTATATATATATTCTTTGATTTATTGGGATAAAAGTTTTCTTGATAATGAGCCAGAAACTGTGTGTGTTAATTTCACTCCTGGGACTGTGTTTCTACTACAAAATACTGAGTTATGTTCCTGCCAAAATACATTCTGGAGAGTAACCTATGCACTCAGAATTCAACCAATGCAGTTATTAGTTTTTCTTCACTTAATGTTAAGTAGTACTGCCATTTAACTATTTTAACACAGCAAAATAGTATCCCTCTTAAGTTAATGTTAGATAATTACACTTCTACATTTTCTATCACATAATACATATATTTGAGAGACGGGGTTTGTGTTCTGTGGTTTCATTTTTAAACACTTTATGAACCCATAATACAAGCCTCTTTTTTTAATTTCCATCTCATGACATTGGTATTCAGTCTAGTTAAACATTAATTGGTTACTCCAACAAACTTTGTGCCATTATTGTGCTAGCATATCAAGTAGGCAAGACACCACTGTTTTCCATACAGTTTGTGGTTGGGTTGGTGTTTATGTCTTTTCTTTGATAGATTGTAGCACATCTTTGTGTACCAGAGATGTTAACACATAGGAGCAAAGATTCTATGCAAGTACACTTTTTACTTCTCCATATTCAATGAGTTGTGTAGTTGTTGTCTACAGGAATGGGACATACCATTAGTCTGTGAAGAGCAACATATCGTCTTGGCAATAGCCTGGATTGTTTGGTGGCTTCCGGGTAGCTCTTCAACTAACTTAGTCTCAGTGATGGAAGCTTCATTTGGTGACAAATGATGCCCATTTGGGGATCTGTCTCCCTGTTATTTTGGCATTTCATTTAGATCACACACACACACACACACACACACACACACACACGATGCTTCTAGAAGCCTGCAAATGGCTCTTATCCTTTGCCCATAGCTTCTTCCTCTTCCTTTTGTATCATGTATAACCATATAATCTTGAATATTAAAAATTCAGGCATGTTATCTGAATGTGCACTTGTAATTCAGCTTTCAGATGGCTACCATGTTTGACAAACCTTAGCCTTGGTATATAGAAACATTTGCACATTTACATTGATAAATGCTATTAATAAGACCAAAGTTGTAAGTATTGCCATAACACATACCTTCAAGTTATATGAAGAAAGATAGGATGAATAGAATCAAGAGAGAAAAAAAGGTTTGTTTTTAAAAATCTTATGGGCATCAACATGGCCCTCTGCTACAACATGGGTGAAGGACACCATCATAGCTCTTGGATGCAGCACAGGGCAAAGACATCACATGGCCTCATGTGGCAGTGCTGACCACTCACATCAGTCAGCATGATCCCTCTAAAACATATCCATTTCTCCATCTCTATTTTTGTTGTTGCATGTGCCCATGTGAAGTCCCTGCTCTGTGCTGCCACCAGAAACTATGTGGAAGTCCATGATCCATGCTCCTACTGACCAGAAGGCCAAGGAAGTTATTTTTACAGTGGCATTGATGACTGAAGACTCACAGTTGAGAAGCAGGGATGTAGAAGGCTTCTGTGATAACCCCTACCATACCCCTCCCCCCCCCCCAAAAAAAAAAAAACAAAAAACACTGTAACAGCCTAGACAGGAAGCCATCCAAGAGAACTCTTAACAATTGTAATGGAAGACTATGCTCTTAGGACTAATCTGACTTGATGAACCAGAGTACGTTGGTATGAGGAGGGATGACTGCCCATCCATATCTGAGGATAAGGGAAGGGCAGGGGAGGGGGAAGAGGGTGGGAGAATGAGACTGGGAGGAGAGGAGGGAGGGGTCCACAGTCAGATTGTAAAATGAATTAATAATAAATTACAATTGCAATGAAGATGCTGAAGTATAACTCTCCACAGGTGATGGCTCCTGACATGGAGCAGGTGGGTAAGGAGCCCGTTTTCTTTGAGAGGCTAAAAATGGGGAGTGCAATTGGACCTTTTTTTTCCCTTTGTCTTTTGGTTGTGGGGGAGTGGTAGGTTCCCGGGGTGTGGAACAGACCTGTGAGGACTGGGAAATGAGTGTGATTGGGTTCATAATGTGAAGTTGCCAAAAAATAAATTAAAATATTATATATATTTCTTATAGGAACATACTGTTTTTAGATTATAAACTGTTTTTTTTGTAAACTTATTCTTATCACTATAAACAATACCAATTTTAGTTGCCATCATGTTACCAATTTAATGTAGACATTTATGAGAAGTATATCAGTAATAATTAGATATGAAGGAAAAGAATTCTTTCTCTTGCCACAAAGTGTGTTACCAACAGAATCAAGTCCCAGACATACCTTAGGATCCCTACTAAATAAAACATATTAATATTAACAACCACACTATCCCTGTAGCATTTCTTCATTTTTAGAATTTTTCTTTAAAAATGGCATATACTATTAAGCCTAGTGAATGAAAAGCCCATCAGTTATGTTTCTTTATTGAAATTGTTTTATAGAACTGAAAGTGAGGACAGCTCTATCATCTTGGAAAGCAGATTTTAGTTTATGACAAATTATCTTTAGATCTGTGGTAAATGTTTAATTTGGGGACTGACATGTCTCTTCTAGTCAGGCAATGCTCTAGGTGGGCTGGAAGAGACAAAGTAGTTTCTGAGTGTCAGCCAGGCAAAGTAAAGTGATGATGGATCTCAATATAGTGTATGTATGTTGAAATTGTGTTTAGTTGTAGGTGCACAGAATTCTTTATTGTAGAGGAGGGAGGAAGCAATGGAAATCTTACAATATAATTTACTACTGCTCCTTGTAACTGACCTCAGCTTAGATCGTTGAATGTAATGGCTTTTTAACTAAACGCAGCCACATTTTACTCTACTACAAAGATTCTTCATCTTAGCTTGGTCCCTATTCCCAAATACAGCACTCAGCATCAGATCTCCCAGGAACATGAAGTGCACACTGCTTTAGTCATCACTGGAGATGGCTGTGAGACTGTTGGTTTTCTACTCTCCATAGTCTCAATTGCGTTTTCCATCTTACCAAATGACACAGGAAAATTTGAATGAAGTCTGAAAGCTGCATGCTAGCCTTAAAATCAAATGTTTTATTTTTTTTTTAGGATTTTCTTTTTTTTTTCCTTTATTTTTTATTCTTCAAGTTACATCTCAATCGGAGTCCCCTCCCTATTCCTCCCTCCAGTACCACCCTCCCACCCTCAAACCCCATCCTCTTCCCTTTTTTTTTTTTAAGTTTAAGGTGTATCTTATTTCCCCCTACAGTTTCCCCTTTCAGTCCAACAAATGGCTCTTTCTCTTATAATAATAAATACAATACAAAACAACAGAGGTAATTAGGCCACAGTTATGATGGTTATATGGCTTAGCGTACATTCCCAATGTCCAGACCATATGTATTTGGTACCTAACTTTAACATTCTACTATCTAAACATCTCCATGAGTTTAAAGTTCTATATCTCACTCAACATTCATACTAACTTGCAACACAATTTTAAAAGTATCTTCTTAGATCTATAACACCCTCTTGACTCCTAAAGAACTCAAAATTTAATTATGAGACTCTAGCTATCTGTTCTTCAACTACCTCAGAGACCTGAGATGGATAAATATATCTAATTTTATAGAAAGTACAGGGCCTGCAGCTTCCCAAACTAAGAAATGACATACCAGTGGCTGCCTGGACTGTTCCCATTTTCTCTCCATACATTACAGCATCGATCTTTAGTCGTTTGGCCCCATTTCTCTGACAGACATTGATTGTAGAGCAGGGGTTATGAAGGACTTGCCTACCCTGTCTTGGCAGAGCTAGGCGGTCGACTTACCTGCTTCCAGGTTTTGTCCTTTTTGGACAGCATTCAGTCTACAGTTGGAGCAAGTGGCTTTTCTTACCAAGAGATAGGATTGCGACTAATTCAATCATCTCCCACTGGAGATTCTTCGATGCTCACCTTCTACTTGGAGGAAAATAGGGGGTACTGTCAGGAGTTGATATGTCTTGATATAAAAAAATCTAAAGTTACGAAAACATCTTTGAATGCCATATTCTTCAGATCTCTTGAGGTTTTTGAAGAGGCTCTATCTATCTCTTCTAATAGGGTAAGCAAATGTTGCTTGTCTCTTAGCTTTATGTCTGATTAGCTTATAAAATAACTATAATAGGCTGTCATAGTACCTAACAGAATGACCAGCTTGCATAACCATTAGTTTGCATTTCTTAATTATCCTAAACAGTTTATGACAATTAGTATTAAAAGGCCAAAACATCACATTTCATTTTTTTCCTTACCTCCTAACCCTTCCATCCCACTTCTCTGGGGTGGAGTGTCCTTATATAACAGTCCCTCATCTCAGTTGAGAGGTTGTATGAGGGCCAAGAGCCTCCTCATTCATTGGGGGTCTACGAAGCAGTACCATCAGTGAAAAATGTCTCGTTGCCCGGGAGAGAAAACTACTAAACAAACAAACCAATAAGCAGATAATTAGATAAAAAAGACTAAAAAATAGAAAAAAATATAAAACATAAATAAAAAATAAAAATTAAAAATAAGAAGTCTATGTCCAAGTTCCCTTTGGTGTGTTAGTTGTAGTATCAATACCTTCTACTATATAGCTAAAATCCTACTATAAGTGAATAGATGCCATATGCATCCTTCTGAGTCTGGGTTAGCTCACTCAGGATGACCTTTTCTAGTTCCATCCATTTGGCTGCAAATTGCATAATTTCATTGTTCCTGATAGCTGAATAGTATTCTATTGTGTAGAGGTACCACAGTTTTTTAACCCATTCTTCGGTTGAGGGACATCTGGGTTGTTTCCAGTTTCTAGCTATTACAAATAAGGCTGCTATAAACATAGATGAGGAAACTTCCTTATGATTCCGTGAAGAGGCATTTGGGTGTATACCCAGAAGTGGTATGGCTGGAAGAGGCAAAGCTATTCCAAGTTTTCTAAGATATCTCCAGACTGACCTTCATAGTGGTTGCACAAGCCTGCATTCCCACCAGCAATGGAGGAGTGTTCCCCTTTCTCCACACCCTTGCCAGCATGTGCTGTCATTTGGGTTTTTGATCTTAGCCATTCTGACAGGTGTCAGATGGAATGTCAGAGTCATCTTGAGTCGCATTTCTCTGATGATTAAGGATGTTGAACATTTCCTCAAGGTATAGAAACAGACCAGTAGATCAATGGAATCGAATTGAAGATCCAGAAATAGACCCACACACTTATGGCCACCTAATTTTTGACAAAGAGGCCAAAACGGCACAATGGAAGGACAGCATCTTCAATGAATGGTGCTGGTCCAACTGGATGTCCACTTGTAAAAGAATGAAATTAGACCCATACTTATCACCTTGTACAAAACCTAAATCCAAGTGGATCAAAGACCTTAATGTAAGGCCTGTCACACTAAATCTACTAGAAGAAAAAGTGGGAGAAACCCTCGAACTAATTGGCACAGGAGACAACTTCCTGAACAGAATACCAACAGCTCAGGGCTTGAGATCAACAATCAATAAATGGGACCTCATGAAACTGAAAAGCTTCTGTAAGGCAAAAGACACTGTCATTCGAACAAAAAGGCAGCCTGCAGATTGGGAGAAAATCTTCACTAACCCCACATCTGACAGAGGGCTAATATCCAAATTCTACAAAGAACTCAAGAAATTAAATGCCAAGAAACCAAATAATCCAATGAAAACATGGCGGACAGAGCTAAATTGAGAATTCACAAAGGAGGAATCCCTAAGGGCTGAGAGACACTTGAGCAAATGTTTTATTAATCCAAATACTTTAATATAATGATATAAAGGGAAAACAGCTGAACAGGTAATATTTACATATAGCAACCACTTTTCTCTACTTTCAAAGTCATAAGGCAATGAAACCCTGTTTTGAAGGCATGGTGAAATTATCATGTTAAATCAATGTCACTGTCTTCAGGAAGAATATATTCTTGTTTATAAAGCATTACAAAATGGTATCAAATTAAGTTAATAAGCAATCAACTTTCTGACAGTCTGCATGTAAAATATACAATATGAACACAAAATGAGCTAAGACTAGATTTTCAACAGAGTTCTAAAATAAATACAGGTATGGCAGTTCCAAGCAGAAAGCTTTCATGAGCAGGGTACTCTCTATGAACTGCACAATGCCTAGGTTTTGCTTGTCATTTAAGTGATTCCATATGACAATAAAAAAGAAAAATATTTACCTCAGGGGAAGGAAGAGTACTATGGTTTTAAAATACAATGAATACAACACCAATACTTCATTCTTATGTAGAAAAGCAATTGATACAGAAAACAACCAGAGAGAGTTTTTCATTTGGAAGACAGAGGTGTGTTAATAAATGGAATTCTTCCAGAACAAAGACTGACAGAGTCCAGGCGTGAGGACTTAAACACGTTAGAAAAGTATTGCAAATAGAATTTCTAATCTTCTATGATTTTCAAATGCTATGTAACTGAGCTTTTCAGTGGTTAATAGCAGACATTATTGTGATAACAGGACTTTTCTATGTAAGTCTTTATATCCTCTCTTCCACTTTCCAGAAAGGATCTTTAAAACATCATCTGTATTATCAGCTTCACATTCCATGTAGGATATGGCCCCACACTTTCACTATGAGCTCTGTAGGAAGGGATGCTTGTCTACCTTCCCAGTCTTATTTTTATTTTATTCTTTTTCAGTCTCCTTCTGCTGCAGCAAAAGCTGTTTGATTGCCATTGTTGTAAAAGTTCTGTCAAGTCTGTCTTACGTTCATATTGGTTGCTCTAGTATCTGATTATTCATCAGAAAGAACCTTGCATATCCTTCCCTCTTGTCACACACGTTTCACCTTCAATGCTAATTCCTTCGGGGTCTTTCTTTCATGCTCCCACTAATGAAGTCTTCTATCTTCATGTCTTTTCCATTGCAGCATCGTGTTTGATGCCTCTTGAACAGGCATTGTTGCCTGAAGTTTCCTTCGTATCATGGAGCTAGGTGGTTCATTGCTTACTACCTGTTTCTCCCCAGAACATGAGCTTCAGGACAGCTTCCTACTGGCCATACATGGAACCTCATGCATCTTACCTATGGAAGTCCTGGATTCACATCGCAGGGTCTCATTTTACATTAGATAAACCGAATTCCATGTGTAAGTCATTCTTAATATGTGAGATTTCATGTATGCTCAATATTTGTCACACAGACAAGTTTTTTGTTATATTCATTTTAAAGTTCTTGTTGTACCTTGCTAAAACACAGAACTCTGGGATCAATATATAGTCATGCTTTTAAGTTATTTATGATTTTAGATGGAAAAAAAGTCCAACCATTATAAAAAAAAATTTCATGAAAAAGGTATGATTTTCCCTTAAAGCCTAACAATGATTTAACAAAAATATATATGCCAATTGGCCTGTAATAGGTAGTGAAAAATATCTCATTAGAGTACAAGAAAACATGCCTAAGTAGAAAAGAAATATTGGAATTTTGGCATTAATCCTGAGATTAATGAATTCCCCAAGGAAGTTATATTTTTCTATTTAAGAATGAAAAACTACCCAGTAATCAAGTTGCTAAGAGACAAGCAACATTTGCTTATCTAAATACAAGAGATGGATAGGGCATCTTCAAAAACCCCAAGAGATCTGCAGAATATGGCATTCAAAGATGTTATCTTAAATCAAGATTTTTTTTTGATATCGAGACATATCAGCGCCTGACAGCACCCCCTATTCTACTCCAAGTAGAAGATAAGCATCGAAGAACCTCCACTGTAAGATGGTTGAATTAGTGGCAAGCCTATCTCTTGGCATGAAAAAACCCCTTGCACCAACTGCAGACAGACTGCTGTCCAAAAAGGACAAAACTTGGTAGCAGGGAAGTCGACAGCCTAACTCTGCCAAGACAGGGTAGGTAAGTCCTTCATAATCCCTGCTCTACAACAAATGTCTGTCAGAGAAACAGGACCCAAAGGCTGAAGACTGATGCAGGAATGTATGGAGAGAAAATGGGAACTGTCCAGGCAGTCATTGGTATGTCCTTTCTTAGTTTTGGAAGCTGCAGGCCCTGCACTTCCTATATAAGCAGATATATTTATCCCTCTCAGGTCTCTGAGGTGGTTGAAGAATAGACAGATAGAATCTTATAGTTAAATTTTGAACTGTTTAGGAATCAAGAGGGTGTTATAGATCTAAGAAGATACTCTTAAAAGTGTGTTGCAAGATAGTAAGAATGTTGAGTCACATATAGACCTTTAAACTCATGGAGTTGGGTAGATAGTAGAATGTTAAAGTCAGGGGCCAAATAGGTATAAACTGAACATTGGGAAGGTATACTGGGCCAATTTACTCTCATAAATGTGGCATATTTATATCTATTGTTTTGTATAATACTTACTGTTATAAGAGAAGGAACCAGCTGTTGGACTGAAAGGGGAAACCTCTGGAGGGAAGAGGGTGGAAGGGCGGGTTAGGAAGGGGGAATAGGTAGGGGTTTGTTACTGAGATGTAACTTGAAGAAAAAAAAATAAAGTATTAAATAAAAAAAAATGAAAAATTAGGAAGAACTAAAATATAAGCTGATGAATCAGATACATTTGGATTTAATCAGTAACATTTAGGCCAGGAAAATCTTATAGATTAAGCTAATGACAGTGAACCTAAGTGGAAATTATGGTAAAAATATTCATATTCAGAAATTTCATCATGGATTTGAAGTATTTTGTATGTAAATATTCAATACTTTCAGTTTCAATTATTAGTGTAAGGTGACTCCTCACTTATTTGGAAACTATGTGATTTAACTACCATACCATAATAATACATAAAAACTTTTAGTCATTGAATTAATGATCCTTCGTGATTAGTGAATAAATAAACTATGAATAAGAGAAGGGCTCAAAGAAGAGAGAACACTGTGAGAAGAGGAGATGAGAGCCCATTGGAATTCATAAGGCCAGGCAGAAGCCATGTGGGAATGTAGCAGAAGGCTCATCTTGAATTATACTCATTGAGAAAATGGGGGACTACTACATCATTCTCATTGTCTGCCTACAGTGTTAGAACAAAGTGGAATAAAGTTAATGTCTGCAAGGGAGAGGAATCTGTCATTTTCTTGACTGCAAAACTGCATCCATAACTCTAACAGGACATCTTACAATGCGGAACATATGGCAACAAGCGCTGGCATATTGCTGAGAGTAATCTGACTGAGCCGGCAACTTTCACCTCTTTGATGAAAGTAACCATAACTCCTGGAGCTAATGTAATTTTGTGATTTAGGAACCAATCTTAATCATACTTGGACATCCTGTTGCTTATCCAAGAGCACTATGTAAATTGTGCAATGCTGTTTGTTCTGAATTTTTTTCCAACTTGGACTTAAATTGAATACAGCTTAATGTTCCTTTTTTTCTGGCTATAAGAAATGTAATCATATACACATATGTAGAATGAAAAGTTGCAGAGAGTTTATTTCCATGAAACCTGTTTGTTTTGAGAGGAAGTAAAGAGAGTATTGATAATGTATTCAATCTATGCATAAATCATTTCTCCATAGTATGAAGACATTAAGAACTTCCAGTTCAAAGCTGGGAAAGGTAATAGCTTATTTTGAACAGAAGTATAAAATAATGAGTCTCTTAGAATAATGTTGTGACTGTGGTTCTCACACTTTACAGTTGGGTAGGACTCTTGACAGTTTTTCTCCTTTGGAAGGCCACATTGCATAATACCTTCAGATGCTCTGAGAGCTAGCTCTCAGGGTGGAGGCTTTCAGAACAGTTCCAGCTTGACTTCTCTAAGTCCTGCTACTGATATTAGTAGTGTCTTTAGCAATAGGGCCTCACCTTTATGGTCTTGCAGGCAAGTGAAGGCAAAATCAATAGCCTATATAGTTTTGAGGGTCTCTTAAAACTGCTACCAACAATTCAAAGGGCCTGTCAAGTGGTAGGATTTTGTTAGATAGGGGCACTATTCCACTGTGTGGGAAATTGCATTAAAACTACATACTCTCTCTGTCTCTGTCTCTGTCTCCCTCTCTCTCTCTCTCTCTCTCTCTCTCTCTCTCTCTCTCTCTGTGTGTGTGTGTGTGTAAGCTTATAAAAATAAAAGATTTCTCTATGTCTTTTTCAAACAAACCTGGTGTTATTTTTTCCCTTCTCTCTTCTTCTTCTGTATTAGTGTTCTCTCTCCCCAGTGAAGACAGTTCATCATTTTTCCCTGTCTACCTTCATAGAAATTCTCTAGCATTCCTTCCACCCATCACTATATGGCTCTTTAATACTTTACTAGTTTCTACAGTTACTCTAGGTTATATACTTAAGTCTACAGATTTATATTTAAGATCCAAAAATAAGAGAGGCTATGAATCTTTTGTCTTTCTGGCAATATATACACAAAGGTAAAATAGTGATACAAGTATCTTGGGGTAACCAATAATTATCTAATTAGACCTACAGAACATGTAATTAGAGAAAACTCTTCTTTAGTGCTTTGAACCTAGCCATGAACCCTGGCTGGTAAGGTCATAGGCCTTAGTAGCAAACCTATATGTACACTTATGTATAACTAAAGTAATATAGTTTCCAACTATGTTCCAAATGCTCATCATTATAACTACAGTTCCTGAATCTCATTAAAGAAGCTTCTTTGTACAGCATAGACAGTTAGAGAAAAAATCCACAAACATGGTAAGTAAATGCAAAGGCTCCATGTGGGACATCTATAATGCAACCCCTAAATGTAAGGCCCAAGGCTCATTGTGAAAGTAGAAAAGGAAAGATTATAAGAGCCTTGTGACCAATAATAGCAATTATAATATATAACTATAATAAATAATAATATAAAATAATTATTTAATAAATAACACTAAATATAGGATAATAGTTCCTGCAACAGGACATGGGTATTGCTTCCATGAACTCTCAATAATATGGTTACCTACATAAGAACTGCAAAGATCATCTTAGACAACCAGCTCACATGGATGGAGGAAAATTTTACAAAGCCTCTTCCCTAGATGAAAAGCTATACGTAATCAATGGCTTCTTACAGGAGAAGAACCAGTGTTATGATTGTTGTTTTTTGTTTCATGGTTTAGACTCTAATATTGACTGTTCATCTCTAAAACCATGCAAATAAGGGCAACATTAAGTGGACTCAGTGTGTTGCATATATAGCAATAAATATAGAAGAGGTCATGAGCTTGAGGTGGGGTGTTGGAAGATGCATGGGTAGAGTTGGAGTGGATAGGTGGGGGAAATAATGATTCAACATTAAACAAATAACTACAGGCCTCAGGGAAAGGAAAAATTAAGTCTTAAACAGAGATAAGCCCCCGAGCTGATTATCTAGTACAAAATGAATAACTCCGACATTATGCCCAAACTACCACTCAGCAAACTGTACATGTATAAAAATAATCAATGGGAAAGTGCCATCAACTTGAGAAGAAGTAGGAGAAAATAGGATGAACTATAGGGAGGGACATAGAAGAGGTTGAGAGAAGAAAAAATGGATGTAATTATGTTTTAGTTGAAATAAAGTAATTCAAATAGAGAGAAA
Organism: Lophiomys imhausi; assembly: GCA_907164525.1. NCBI lineage: Eukaryota > Metazoa > Chordata > Mammalia > Rodentia > Muridae > Lophiomys > Lophiomys imhausi. The sequence goes on from CAJQZJ010032455.1 coordinate 549,057, forward strand.
TTGAAAATCAATGTCACAATATTTGAGATAAAAACAAATGTAATTAAAGTGAAAAACTAAAGGCATGTGTGAAAAATGCATATGTTCCCATTAACTTCTCTCAGTCATACAATCTGAGTATTTTCTACACAATGGTTTCTTATGTATCTTTCTAGAATTTTTTCATGAAGACATATATTCAAATAGTGTATATTTCAACATACACCTATGGCATGCATGCATACATGCATGAATATTTCATATCACACACACTCTTGATATCTTTGGATATAATCATCTGTAACTTCCACAAGTTATGAGTATGTGTTCATGAGGACACATACAACAGGACACATGTTTTTGTGGTTTCCTTAGGCTACTGAGATGGCACAGCAGGCACTTCTCACCAATGCTGATGGCCTGAGTTTAATTCCAAGAATCCACATGGTGGAAGGAAAGAACCAAGTCCTCCAACTTGTTCTCTGATCTCCACACAAGCTCTCTCTCTCTCTCTCTCTCTCTCTCTCTCTCTCTCTCTCTCTCTC
>CAJQZJ010032455.1:552117-571851 GCA_907164525.1 Lophiomys imhausi
AAATAGGATACACAGAATGTTAGATTCTCATCAGTCAGTGATACTGAAAAAAGTATGGAATGCTGCCTCATGAAACACTAACACAGGCAGTTTGTTCATACCATCCCACGACCCTTCATGTACACATATTTAATACTCTGGACAGCCTTGCAGCAGAAGAATATCGGGGGTATCTTTCTATATATAGTACTGTAAATAGGAATTTCAGTCTACGCACTGTCTCTGGGACTTGTTGTCTCCTTTTTGTTGTCTGCTCTCTCTTTCTCTTTCTTTTTTTCTCCTCTTCCCTATTCTTTTCCTCCTCCTCCTTCCCCTCTCATCTTTGTCCTCCTGCTTATCTTCTTCTTCCTTTACATTTTCCTTATTTGTAAATCTATAGAAAGATGTGAGCAATAAAAGCATAAAATATGTTTTTAATTAATAAAAAGGATATTATACCTCACATGAACTAAAAATGTTATTCTTATTCAAGATTAATTAAGATCTTATTAAATGCTTATTCCTGGCAGTATATTTTCCCTCTATTTAATCTTCATAGGAATCACTTTAGATAAATATCTGGTTCAATTTTGAATATAAGGATAACAATGATTGATGTAGAGGAAAAGTAAGTAACTACTCCAAGTTACTAACTTCCAAAATCAGAAATCATAATCATGTTTTATCCATTATGTTGGGCTGCTCTGGTAGCCTACATTGTATGGATGGGACTCATGTCTCAATTTTCCTCATGGTCTTTTGGTTTTCAGCTCTTTGGTATTATTTAGAGATACTTGAATCAATCAGAAATAGAAAGTATTTTGGAGAGTAAGAACCCAGTAGTCTTTATATCTAGTCCTGGATCTTCTCATATCCCTACATCTACTAAGCTATACTACTAAGATAAACCTAACCTGTACTAGTTAGTACATTGTCTTTTACCTTCTGTTCCTATACCAATAGCTCTGTACTCATACCTATATTATTGAGAGCACCGTGGATTGCCTGTTCTACTCAACAGTTTTGGTATGTTATGTTTAAAGTTTTTATTTGTTTTGTTGTTTGTTTTTGGAGCCGTGTTACACCATGTCTCTCTTTAAAAAGGAGCCAGAACAAAATAAGTCATGCATCACTATTAACCCTTTTCATGGGATATCAAAGCACAAAATTAAATTATCTTCCTGATTGGGGGGGAATTGAATTTCAAACATATTAAACCCCAGAATCGTCCACACTGATAACACTGTTAGCAACAGAGGTCACCATAAGAAATTCCGCACCCATAGCTGTGGGCAGTACAGGTCTGCTCCCACTCTGAGGGCAGCTACACTAATGCTGAACTTTTCACATCTTTCAGGACTCCAGAGTTAGGACAGGACAGTAAGTAATAAGGTTTCAATATCTGTTTTACACTCGATGCTGGTTTATGTCCATATCTGTTTTCTCATTAATTTGTCTTACTTCTCCACGCGACTAACCCCACACTATAGTGTCTACTTTTTATTGTTTTAAAAGAACAAACCGGGTCCTCCAGTTTTAACCCTGTGCTCTGGATCCTCCTTTTTCATTACTTTCTGAGATTTTTTTTTTTCCTGGTACTCTCATTGAACAAAGAAGAGGACTGTTCTCAACAGATCCCACCGTTTCAAGTGCTGCTGCTCACATTTTAAACTTATGCCTTCAGAGACTCAAGGGATGAAAAGCTGTACTTCACAAGGCTCTGCTTTCCCTCAGCATGTCTACTTCCCTTGCCTTAAGTATCCTCCAACAGCTCGGTCAGAAGAATTGGAAAGGCATTTTCTACCTCTTTTGCTTCCAAAGCAAGGCTTCCATTTCTTCCTGGAACACCTCAATTTTATCCAAAAGTCCTAGCTAAGTTTATTAAGAACAATCTACTATTTACTACTATTTAATTTCACATGGCCTTTTGTTGTTGTTGTTGTTTATTCTATAGAAACAGTACACAGTTGCACACTTAACGTTTTCAATACTTTCCTTGTGTGTGAAGTTTGGCATTTGTTTTGTGAGCATACATTTTCACATTCTGCCTTTTATGTTTCTTCATGAAACCTGAGTGTTATGTCTTCCCCAAACCACCCAGTATGACAAGAACAAAATATCGTGAAACAAATGAGAAAATTTTCCATTTCTTCCTTCTCTTATGCTGCTGTTCTAGTACAGGAGATAGATAACATGTAATAAGCTTTGCCAAATTGGCTGCAATGGGCTTAGTAGAGGATTTTGTCTGCTCTGTGCCTTGTCTTTAGTGACACATTTATACAGAGCCACATTGCTTCTCTGTATATCATGACTCCATCCTCTGTAAACTACTAAATGTTGTAGGGACTATTCCTTTCTGAACTTCCTAGCTTTTCCTTTTATTCAAATAAAATTCTACCTAAAGTAATTTATCCACTCATGAGGTGGCCTTCACCAGGGAAGACCATACTAATTGGTTGTCCATTCACTGAGAAAAACAAACAAAACAACAAAACTCGTTCCCCAGGCTTATTATTAACTCTTATTTTTCCTTTTAGAGAGAATCAAAATGTTCATATCTTGTTCTTTTTTTTTTTTTTGGAAATCAGCTCATGGTGTAGGTTTCCCTCCTTTTTGTAAATCAAAATGATTCTTGGAAACAATTAGGGTATAATACCTTTGCAAGACTTAAAATAAACATTATTTGTTACTGTCTCATGTTTTTTAGCTTGGCTTCTAAGATCTCTATCATTTTATTAGGGAATGTGTCTGTATTTCCACAAATTAGTGGGGCTGTCTGCTGCCATTTTCCTTTGTCTTTCCATTACTCTTGAGAATGTAAAGTAGATCTTATAAAACATGTATTCTAGTTAATGTTTTCCTGTTACCAAGTGTGGAAATAGAGGAAATATGGAGGTTAGGACATGGATCATTGGTTACTCTCCATTATGGCATACCAGCTATTCTCTGCACCTACTGTCTACATCTGATGAATCAAAGGAGTGATACAATTAAATTTTGCACTTAGAGTTTCCCATTAGAATGCGACTGGATTACATTTTGACCCCTGGGGATAGGACAGTCTGATGTTTTTGATCTTCCTTTCTTGGAGCTGAGTTTGAACTGTTGGAAATAGAGAGACACATTCCATCTTCTGTATTCCCAAATAGCATATTATGGTCTCCCCCAAAAGAAGTAAAATTTCCTTGGGGTCCAAAAGAAGTGAAATTTCTACTTTTGTCTGTGTTCTTCACACACTTGTTGGATTCTATGTTTATTGTAATAGTAGAAACATTCTACATTGTGTGTATCCCCTGAATATTTATGATCTACATAGATGATGAATTAATATATTTAATGTTTGTTAAAACAATAAAATCATGTTGCTGTACAGCATGAGAGTTATGTGTTTCTCCTTCAGTTTTGTGGTAGATATATTTAATTGCACCTTTTTCGTAGAAATAGGTACTGCTAGATCTTATTGGAGATATGTCTAGGATTAGTAAATTAATATTGATCTTGAAATTATATTTCAGCATACCACAAACCTATTCTTTGTCTAATGGAAGACAATGAATCATGTCATCTGCATCCTTTAATCATGCTAAAATTAAGTGCTGTGGTTTTAGAGTTCTGGAATTGTAGCAACAGATTTTCATGTTAGCAAAGGTTTTATATATGAGTTACAGAAAAAAATCTTGTGCCAAAGAAGTTTACTTAAAAATGATAGATCCAAGAAACTTTTGTCTTAAATTGAAATTTAAATAACTTATTTAAATGTTATTTACAATTTTTGAAAAGTAACTTTCAAAATCATAATTTGATGGTTGGTTTTTCATTTGTGTATTTATTTCTATGTATATTTATTTCTTTTCACTTGTTGCTGACCAGGAGGAATAGTTCATCATCACTTACAATTCCCAATGTTCTCTTAATCTTTTTTTTTTTAAATATTTAGGTTTGAAGAGAGGATGGTCTCTATATGCTAAATCATGAAGAAAGCACTGAAAAATTGTGCAAATTTTGGTTCTGGTTCAAGAAAAGAAGATGGCATTAGTGGCTGAGTGTGTAAGGGTGGCCTTCCAGATGTGGGAATGATGAAGTGTGTAAGAGTGCTTTCCAGATGTGGGAGATGATGTTCTTTGTTTTCTACGCGGTGATATGATAGCACTCTTTTTCTTTCTTGATTAGAAAAAGGAACAACTAGACACATAAGCTAAAGTCAGTTTTCTTCTAGCAATTCCAGTTCAAATAAATATAGGGAAAATCATATCCTAAAATCTGTGCTGGAAAATGACTTCAGATGACAACAGTTTGAAGTGGATGGTTATTCTGGACTTTCTATGAGATAACCATCATTTAGTTACTCAAATATGTTTTTGTGACCAGGCAGTCTTTAAAAATATGCTCTATGGGGCTCATATCTGCAAAGGTTTCCTAATACTAAGTATTACTTCATTCTATATAACACTGTTTAACTCAAAGCCTTATTATTTCTAACTTTTGTTAAGCAAATATCCACTATGCTAAAGTTGCTTACTTAGAATTAAATACTATTTTTAGTTTACCTTTTGAGACAGAGAAAGTGAGAAGAAAATGACTAGGAAGAAAAAATATATAATTTTGTAGTTCTACATTTTTATCCATTAATGGGATACAAAAGAAAATAGCAGGAATCACTTGAGCATCTTTCTGAACAAATATAAGCTATTAAACTGTGGCCGTTTCTATTTAGTATGCAACAATTTCTGTGGGTGAGCTTGAAAGTAATGGTTGGTCTTCAATGTGAAAAGATAGCACTGAAACACACAAACAAAAGACTGACATGCATACAACCAAATGTGAAGCAGTTAATTTGCAGCAGCAAAAAAGTGATTCATATGTAGAAGACATAATAATCAGGTGGCACCTGACAAATTATACAAAATCATGGAAGAGATAAACAGTAAAATGATTGCCTTATTTTCAGCTAGCCAATTACTTTGGTGCAGAAAAAAATTGGCTTTAGTTCAATGGTTCTTTAAATAAGGAAATATAAACAAATTACTCAAGCCAGAGCAACAGTGGGGTGAGGGGGGACAGGAGGAAGATACTAGAAAATATAAGAGTAATGGAATTTGCACCATATGCGCTCTGGCTTGGACTTGGACAGCATTTTGTGTGTCTTTGGTAATAAACAGGATTTCTGCTTTTTGTCTTCATGATGTAAGGTTTACATTTGGAGAAAAAAAATTACCCAGCTTAAAGAAACAAATGAAGACCTTCTGCTTTTGAATATTTCTTTTAATGAGAAGAAAGTACATTTGGATGAGAAAGGTGAAGAAAAAAACAAGTTAACACTCCCCTGATGTGCTCTATGATCACGTCTGTCTTATCCGGCTCTAATTTTCTTTGATTTTAACTCATCTGTATGACCAGACATCTGTGAGTATTTATGCCTTTTTTGGTTATGTGCTGTCCCATTCTGGCTATCCATCAAATCCAGAACAGACTTCCCAGCACTGTTTTGTACAAAATGTGGAGCAGAATGATAACTGATTAGCATTACGTGATAAATGGACATTCTTCAGCTGAAATTGTAAAGCAAAAAACAGCTGAGACAACATATGAGCAGGAAACACAGAGCACAGCCTGTCTCCTGGTTCCTGTTCAAACCGCTTACTTTCCCTTGCTACAATTCTAACTATATATGGGTCAGGCCCTGAATATTGTGTGCAGCTATATAGCAAATGGGCTAGTGTCCTTTTCTGTGTATATGCTAGGGAGAAGACATCTTGATGCTACATTCCTAAGATATATATTTCTTTGTGATTAAAAGAAAATAGTAAAGGTCAAGGCTGTTGACTCAAGCCTTCTGCTAAAATCCCATACTGGATTATCTGTGTCCCACAAATACTATGGTAAATTTCATGTTTCTAATGTCTTTTAAAGATTTGTTCTATTTTATGTGTATGCATACTATGTGTGCATATACGCCAGAAGCATACCTGGTACCCGCTAAGGTCTGAGAGAGGCATGGGGACCCCTGGAACTAAAGTTATAGATGATTGTGAGGACCATATTGACCATATTGACCATGATGCTGGGAACCCAGCAAAAGTCCTTTGCAAGTACAAGCTCTTAATCACCAAGCCATATCTCTAGTCTGATGACATATCTTTTAATCCTTTGCCTCTGATTAATGTCTCCATGAATCACTAAAATATATTAGAACTCACAAACCAAAAGTTTGTAAAATAAATAGGAAAATGATTCTGGGTGACATTTGACATGATAAATCCTGGTTGCTTTGAAAGGCCCTGATAATCACAGCTAGTCAATTGCTTCTTTGTAATAGCAGTTAGACATGTTCTTCTGAATTTTCATTTCTATTTAGAGAAAGTACAAATCCATTTAAGTTCATATTTCTGAATTTAAGTCATGTATATGTGCATGCATATATATATGTGTATGTATATATATGTACATACACATGCATAACCACATATTCTTTTAGGCAACTAAATATCAATTGCTGGCAATATTTTATCTGCAGGCTTTTAGAAAGCTTTCTTACATTACTCAGTAGCTCAAATTTCCATGGTGCTGGAGGTGCTAGCAAGATCTGACAGTTAAAATATGCAGTTAAAAATGTAACAGCCACCAAAGTTTGAGCACAATGTTGAACTGCATCTGTTACAAATGACTCTGTAGGCTTATTAAGAAGCATCAGCATATGACAGAGTCTTGAATCAAGTGGTGGTATAGCACAGTGATTTTTAAATCAATTGATAATTATTAGTTCAGCTGGAAAAAATTCTAGTAGACTATTTTTCCCACTGACTAACTGCACAGGTTCAAACAGAGTCAAAGCTTAGTTGATGAGTCCAAAGAGAAGCTTCACAGCAAAGTGGGAATGAATGATTCCCCGTACCTAAGTGTGTTCTATCTTCTTTCAGTGCCCTTTTCGTTATAAGCATCTCTCATCACAACCAGAGATGCAGAGTCCAGACACTGATGTACTTAAGGAATCCTTCAACAAGTCTTTCTGCTTGGAATGGTGGGAAAGTGGGATATATCTGATTTATATAACATGCACTGTGAAAGGTATAGGAGTAAATTAAAATTTTGATGAATGTATCTATGTCATTAGGAAAGAATAATTTTTATTCTTCTATGAAATACATAATGCTTGTGCATTTGAGAGTAGGTGGATTGTGGTTACATATTTATCTTGTTGAAATATATACTGTTTTCTAATCATGAACTTAATTTTATATACAATTTCCTTTGATTTGAGGATGATTTACTTTAGCCACTAAAAAACATTGTAGTATTTTAATTGATGATCTGAACATATGTATATTTGAACTTTGACCATTATAGACCATTGTATTACAGTTTTTGTTGGTGTTTTCTTAAACTTCTGAGTTCTTATTTAAACTTGATGAACATTTTAATTAGGTCAATTTGTTTCTAAAGTATTTAAGAAAGTGTATTTTTAATACATATAAATTAACTGTTTCCATGCATGAAAATGACACAGTGCTTATTTTTGTTCTTTTAAGACATTAATAACCAAGGGAATTTTGGGTACTCTATTTTATTTTCTAGCCTCAGTCTTTACCACTACAACATATTTCATGCTCATTTAGAGAGTTGATATACAAATCCATTTAATATGCTAATGATTATACAATATTAAATCTAGTAGGTTCATGAGCTTTCTTAGACAAATTGGGAAATCAAACAGAAATCTGGCCTCCCTAAGGCTGTTATATGCCATTCAATAAAATCTATCTACCTTTGAATCTGTTTCAACGTATTTGGTCACTATATTTTTCTGTACTTGACATTGTGTTGTACTTTATTGCTGGATTTTAGAATCCTTATTAATAAGAACATTTCCAGTGTGTTTGATTTACCTCATCTTTAAACCTGGGCTTTAAAGTCATCACATTTTAGTGTTTGGTTTTCATCTGCTCAAGATGTGGATTTCTTCTTTTGAAAAACAGGAGGTTTGGGATATAAAAGAATATGGAAAAATGAATGTGTGTTCACACATCCAACAATGCTTTTAAGAGAATATTTTAAAATAGAATCAGAGCATACCAATGTTAAAACACTGCTTTGATCTTCAGAATACAAACACATATTACCAAAGTGAACACACTTGCCTTGAACGTCAAATTTTATACCAATTTTATAGTTGCTGAATAAATTGTTGATTATTTCATGAAATGATTTCAATGCTTTCTCATGGGAATTGTGAGTAAAAATACCCCCCAGAGGAATGTATGAAATGTTAGTCATCTCTCTGCTAATATTATCTGTCTTGCAATTCTCTAAACAATGTTCCCATGACATTTGGTAAGATTTCATTCTGTTGCTTAAACTGATTCCATTTCTATTTGCAGCACCACAGTGGTTTTTGTTGTGGTATTTTAAAACTTTCATTTTATTGCAAAAATACTATCAATGTTCAAAATATAGTGTAATGACAACTTACATTTTTCTATGCCCTGTAGGTATTTACTTTAACTTCTTACATAGTTAAAAGTATAGTAGTTTAACAAGCAGAAATGAACTTCAAAGACATTCAAAAGCACAATTAGAAATATTCTTCATTTTGTTCTCCCCCACACTACCTGGGGCAGATGGAGGTAAGGGAGTTTCATAAACATAGCTGCTATGTTGCCTCATTCCTCCCTCATTATCTTCTATTATTTTATTATTGTCTTTATTGTTTCATACATTGCATATTATTTTCCATCTAGTTTATCCTCATATAAAGAGGCAGTGCATAAACAACAAAGACTCTTCTCATTATGAGCATGAACTGTTCTTCAAGAGCATGCAAGGACTGGTGCAGAGTGCAGGCAGATGAAAGAGTAACTCAGTGCATGCTTATTTATGTGCACATATGACTCAGTTTATGGCAACATCTTTTTACACAATGAAACCATCCAGATCACTTACACTTCAAGAAAAAGAATTGCTCAAATTGAGACTTCAGGTATGTCTGAGGTTTTTGGAGGCTTTATGTTTCCTTTTCTCTTATTCCATTTACCCACAACCCTCTCTACCCAATAACCAATTCTGTTTCTAAAATTAAATATCCAATTTAAACAATTATTCCTGTTAAAAAGAAAATAAATGGCAGAAGAATAATACAGAAGTGGTTAGTCATTCATTTGTACACAGGAAAAAAAATCTTATTTGTTTAAAGTCTTATGAATGAATTAGAAACTCCATCAAATCCTTCAGTGAAAACTGTTAAGAATTATGAACATTTAGGAAGGAATTAAAAAATGCTTTCTAGGATATTAACTTGTGATGTAGCAGGGAGTAAAAAATACATGAATTTTAAAAAATTCTTATAATAAATATGTATTGTTTGTCAATGTAAATATAATGAAAAATGAATAAGAAAAGGAAAAGATGAGACAAATGATGAGCATAAAGAGAAAAAGAATCTTTTATGACCAAGCCAATATTTAAAGTCTTCAAAATTTTAAGAGCTGTGCTGTGAAGGCCACAATGGGGGTATCAAATAGACTTTATGTGACCTGTTGTTGAAGATATTTTGAGTGTAACACTTAGGATTGAAAATTCAGCTGTGAAGAATTGCTCTAAACAGATGGTCCAAAAATTATTCTGGAGTACTGACCATTTATTTTGGTTGTATATTTTCATCTGGGACTGGATGTGCTACCCTGGGGAGTGTCTCAGTTCATCACTTTGTAGACAAAAATGAAAGAAACAGTGAGACACTGTCCTTTGAACAACATTAAAGATAATAACCACCATACCCACAAACACACAGAAATGGTTGCCATGTTGACTGAATAAATTTGTGAGGAGTGCCCAAATATTTAAACACCAATGGCTTATATATTAGTGGTACTTTGTTTATAAAATCCTTTTTTGTTTTTTAGCTAGAGGAAATAATTTGGCACTTTTGGAAGGAACAGAGAGCTTCATGTCTACAAATTCTGTATGCTGAGATTTTATTTTTACTATTATCTTTATTATGAAAATGTTAATAACTAATAATGGAGATCACTTGGATAATTTTAGCATAACACAATTATAATAAAATATGTAAATTTGTGTGTACTATAATAACATTTGTGTAGAAGAGAGTAAATATGAAAGAGAATGTTAAAATGAAAATAATGCAGAAATGACAGTGTGATAGTAAATGATTGAATGTTGTTATACATTAATAACTATTCTCTTGAGGTAGAAACCAATCTTCTTATAAGACAACAAAACAGATGGGCTGCTCATAGAAGCATGTATCTGTATGAGAAATTGGCTACTTGTCATCCTCTGTTTTTATTGAGGTTGCATAAACCATATATGTTTATTTTCTTACCATTTTTGTGTCTAAAAGCAAGAGGTCAGGTATTAAAAGACTAACTCCTTCTCTGGGAGGTGAGGAGAATTTGCTTACCCTTTCCTCTAACGTCTGTTTGTTTTATTTTGTTTTAAATCCAGCTTTAAAATTGGTTACAGACAGAGTTGTCCTGGGTCTTCATCATATTCCTTCTGAGTAGGAATAATTTTGAACTACATTTATTAATTTCTATAATCTTCTACCCACCAACCAACCCTAATACTTTAGAAAGGATGCCAAGACGTTCCAAGTCCTTAGAGGCCATTGGTCAGCAGTCTGCAGGAACACCACAATCAGCAGTCACTCATTGGTCACCTGGCTCTAGTATTACTATGGCAGCCTCACGTCTGGTTGGGGTCGATCACTGCTGCTGTCCACCTGCCCATGCAGACAATTTGCCTTGGCCACTCTGCTCTTGCTATAGCTGATAGGGTGCCAGCCAGCCACTGTTCTTCTCAGTCGGCCCAGTTCTCATTAATCTTCTCTGTGCAGATCCTATGCCACAGCTCTTCTGCTAGTCCAAGCTTGCTGACTTCAGGCTTGTCCCACCTGAGGCCACAATCTCCTCACCATTTGTTGGCCTAGTCATAGGCCTCTGGCATACCTCTGTTTGAGGTCAGGCCTTTTTTGTCAGTGTGGCTTTGTTGCTGACAGTTGGCACACATCCACTTGGCACCAAGGTCTCTGGTGAGACTCAGGCTTTCTCAGTCACACCTCAGTAGGGTTCTGCCTTTGTGGCAGGTGCTGCTTTCCACCATTTTTCCCCACTTTCCTGGACTCTGCCCTCCTAGGCCTCAATCTTTAGAAGTTAGGCAGCAATGAACAGCTGACCAGCATTCAGAAGCAAGGCTAAGCAAAAAGTACTCTATCTCCAGTTTCCTGGGCTTTTCTTTATATACACACTGTCTCTTAATTATTCATCAGGCTGCTTTCTCATTGTTCAGCCTGATGCCCTCCTCCTGAGGTACACCTGATGACCGGGAACACCTCCGCTATCGGGTGTTTCCCCAAAGGTACAAGGCTTGAAGCTGACTTCGTATGCCTCTTTTAAGAGTCTTCCTTTCAAAAGCCCTTACATATTCACTACACCTCTGTACCTACTTCTTTATCTTTATACTTTGTTCCTTTTATAAGGAGATCAGAAACTCACCATATTCCAACAAGCATAATCATTCCTGGTTACTACAACATATCTATTTCCATGTAAGAGGTATGAGTGCTAGGGCATTAGCTAAGGGACGTTTTAGAGACACCATTCAAGCCATCTAACCAACTTTATTAGGCTTGTTTTTTCTCATTTTTGTATGTGGATGTTTTTCAATTATGTAGTTTCTCTTTAATTTTCTTTAATCATGATATATCGTTCTTAGTATATAAACTATACTTCTTTCAGTAAATTTATTTTTATTTTTAACTATTGCTCATGCTTTTGTAATGTTTTAACAATTCAATTTTCAAGAATTCTCATAGATAACACATACACACACACACACACACACATACACACACACACACACACACACACATATATATGATTTTTTTTATATAGGGCTATTGCTGAAGTATTTGTTCTAATGTTTTTACAGTAAATTCTAAAATAATTTTAAGAATTTCATACCTAAGTACTATATTTACATTATTTACAACCCGTCTCTTCCCCGTCCAACTGCTCCAGTGTCCTTCTCCATGCCTTATCAAACTCATGACCAGTCTTCTCTAATTACTCATTGCACACACACACACACACACACACACACACACACACACACATACACACACACACACACACACACACACACACACACACACTCATGGGCACAACCTATTAAACCCATATACTATTTTTTTTATGTTTGTGTGTTTAGAGCTGATCACTTGGAATTGCTTTTAATGCTGATTTTGCATTACCTCATAGGTGAACAGAGATAATGTTGCTTTCTTGTTCTAATTTAAAGATCTCTTGCCCCTCCCAAACGTTGCTGACTAAAACCTACAACACAATTTTAAATAGAGGTAGTAACAGTAGGCATCATTGTCTTGTTTATAATTATAAAGAGAAACTGTCTTATATACACCACAAAATATAATATTAGGTCTGAGTTACATTTAAAATCTTTTAAATTAGTTAGGTGAAAAATTTTTCTTTATTAGATTCCTATTTTTATTGGGAAAAAGGTGTTTGACTGTTTAAAATGCCTTTTTTAATGTTACTTAAATAATCATATGTCCTTTTGTTAAAAATCACTGCAGTCATGGGGGATATTACAATACTTGGCCTTCTAAAGTGAACATACCTTCTTTGGCTAGAGTTAACTCCCTTTGGTAATGGTGTACCATCCCTTTAAAGTTTCACAGTATTTTTTAATATCTTTACAACCATATTCACAAGAGGCCTTTGCGACTGCTTGAAGTAACTCTTCAACACTGGCATGTAAAAAACACACTCCCTTTGTGGGTGCGGGGAGGAACTTCAGTGTAGTTAGCAAATGTGATCCATGTCCACAGACCACAGATTTTAGCAAAGCTCCCTGATCCTTTGTTAATTAAGGATCCTTTTCTCACAGAACAGATAGACTAGAAGCATTTCAATGGGATTCATATCTATTAGGATTTTGTTGCCATATCTGAACTGGTAAAAATCTATTTATTATCTTTGTTACTTATTTTTCTATGCTTCTGTTATCTGTGTTTTGGACTTTCTCATTTCTTCCAGCATTTCAGAATACTTAGGGGGGAAAAACTCACATTCCTATGAAAGGAGAAGTGTCATTTTATATTTTCTGGAATAATGCATTCAAATGATTTTCTTCATTATGAAATAATTCTAAACTTCTATATGTTTACAACATAACTTCTCTTGTGCTGGCGTTTTTTTTGAGAGGAAAAGCTACAGAGAAACTTTTTAAATGCCCTTCTGCTCTGTGACATTCACTGAGAAATCCAACTGCACTCCGTAAGAGAGTAAACTCTGTCCAATTTCAATGAAAGAGTAACTTTGACATCGTAGAAACACAAAGAAAAGACTATCATCCTGCATTCCATAGAGCAAGAGAGGCTAAATAGCAATGAGGACTTAAGTGGGGATGCAAGGAGCTCTCTGGTAATGGGAAATAGAATAGATTTTCATGGGTAGACTTGGGGCAGGTAGGGTTGAGATCAGGAAGGGGCTTTTGGAGAGAAAAAAATCCTGGGAGACATGGCAGGAACTGGGGGTCATTTGGAGGGGGGGATGAATTGGAAACCTAATGCAGTGGAAAGTCCAAGGAATCTATGAAAGTAACCCTAGAAAAAAGACTCCTAGTAATGGGGGACACAAAGCCTGAACGGGCCCTCTTCTGTACCCAAGCAAGACTTCAAGTGGAGGGATTGATTGGCAAACCAATCCAGCCACTAAACTTTCCGCCTACGATTTGTCCTGCCTTCAAATGTTCTCAGACCAGAGCCTCGTAGAATCATCATTAAAGAGACCAGAGAGACTTCTGTCCAGCAACTGATAGGAGCAGTTGCAGAGTGCCACAGACAAACATTAGGTGGAGCTCCTGGAGTCCTGTGAAGGAAATGGGAACAAGAGGGGTCAGGAACACACCAAGAGTACAGAGTCCACAGAATCAATTGACTCATGGGGACTCACAGAGATCAGAGAGCCTGCAGGGGTCTGAGCTAGGATTTCTGCATATATATCACGGCTGGGTAGCTTCGTGTTCTTGTGGAAATCTTAACCGTGACAGCAGATGCCCTTGACTCTTGTGCTTCCTTGTAGGATCTCTTTTCTCCTATCGGTTGCCTTGTCCAGGTACGTGCCGAGTCTTATTGTAGCTTGTTATGAATGTTTGGTTGGTGTCCTCGGGAGTACTGCTCTTTTCCGAGGGGAGGCCGAACGGTGTAGATCTGGGGGAGAGAGGAGATGGGAGGAGGGGAGGTAAAACTGCAGTTGGGATGTAAAATACGAGAAAAGAAAAAAAAGAGCCTCACAGTTTTAAAAATGTTACCCACTCATTCTGTGTCATGTATAGTCAAGGAATTTTCACAAGGGAAACTCAGCAAAGAGTAAGCATACTATATAAGCATGTTAGCCTATACTTCCTATTGTTACATAGTGCTGCAAGTTGTGCACTAAACCCCCAAAGATGCTACAAGACTGTAGGTGTTAGAAACATGAAAGCAAAATATACTCATACTAAGACCAACAATCAATAAATGGGACCGTATGAAACTGAAAAGCTTCTGTAAGGCAAAGGACACTGTGATTAGAACAAAGTGGCAGCCTACAGACTCAGGAAAGATCTTCACCAACCCCACATCGGACAGAGGTCTAATATCCAAAATTTACAAAGAATTCAAGAAATTAAACACCATGAAACCAATAATACAATCAAAAAATTGGGTTCAGAACAAAACCAAGAATTCACAAAAGAGGAATCTCTAAAGGCTGAGAGACACTTGAAGAAATGCTCAACATCCTTAATCATCAGAGAAATGCAACTCAAGATGACTCTGAGATTCCATCTCACACCTGTCAGAATGGCTAAGATCAAAAGCTCAAATGACAGCACATGCTGGCGAGGGTGTGAAGAAAGGAACACTCCTCCAGCATAACTACGTTCACAGCAACTTTATTTGTAATAGTTAGAAACTGGAAACAATCCAGATGCCCTTCAACTGATGAATGGATTAAAAAAAAGAAAAAAAGACTGTGCTACATCTACACAATGGAATACTACTCAGCTATCAGAAACAAGGAAATCATGCAATTTGCAGCCAAATCAGTGGAAATAGAAAGCTCATCCTGAATGAGCTAACACAGACCCAGAAAGATACACATGGCATGTATTTACTCGAAACTAGATTTAGACATATAATAGTACAGAATAATGATCCAGCAACCCACAGATCCAAAGGAACAGGAACCTTACATAATTATCTCATGATAAATTCCACCCAGCAGCAGAAAAAAAGAAAAAGTTTAGTAACACGGTCAAACATTGGGTAGAGCTCTGGGAGCGATATATAGGAGAGGGAAGAGAAATAGAGAGACCTGGATGGGTCAAAAACAACACATGAAGATCAACAGATTCAACCAATCTACGTCCCTAGATGCTTACAGAGACTGAAATACTAATCAAAAAGAGAAGAGAAAAGCTTACAATAGACCTAGACTCCTCTATACAAATACAGATGATAAGCAACTATGTCGTCATACAAATCCCTTAACAAGGAGTGAGGGCAGACTCAGTGATGGACTTTGTTACCTATTATTGGGAAATTTTACCTTAACTGAGCTGCCATGCTGGACCCCAGAACAAGAGGAAGCTCTTAGCCCTCATGTAACTGATGAACTGAGGGAAGCTGATATGTGGGTGTGGAGGAGGGAGGTGGCTGAGATTGAGATGTAATTTGAATTAAAAATAAATGTTATAAAAAAGATTTTAGCTAAGAATGGCAGGGAAAAAAAGGAGACAAGAGAAGGGTACTATTATGCTGGTTTCATTAACTGTTTTTTTTTTTATGGTGGATGAGGGAAGTGGTGACAGAAAATTGTTTCCTTCAGGAATGACAGATAAATTCTGAGATATGTTCCCCTTGGTGTTCTGAGATATGGCTTTGTCTATCTTAATGAAGCTCTGGTCTATGAACTAAATAAACATTTCCCATTGTTGACTGAAAATATTTTCCATAGGCAAATGGATAAATAAATGTCATAGGTAGATATCTTAATGAATAATAGTTTATTCTCACAAAACACAAAGATAAGTCTTTCCAATGTTACAATTTCAGAAAAAGAATTTACATGAATCTTACAGGAGTAACATGTATCAAGACTGAGAATAGGTAGCTCAAAGTCAATGCCCACTAATGGCTTTAGAGAGTGTTTGTCAACAAGGCCTGTTTTGTTCTCTGTGTCTACAAATTACTGATGGAATATGTATTATAGAACAGGAGAAAAGCCAGCAGAATGAATATTCATGGTTTTATAGTTTTCCTGTCTCAATTTATTTTCCCAGATACTGTTTTTATTCTATGGACATCTTTTTTCTTACTATTTTCTACTTCAGCAAATACTTTCATTAAGTCAACAATGATGTCGTTCAACATCACACTTCTCACTCCGGTAATCATATTTCATCTCTTTGCTACATTTAACATAGTTGATGTGTCTTCTTAAAATTCATTGCTTCCTTGGCTTCTCACCCTACATTGAATCTTCTTTTATTCTGTCATCATAGGGAACTATAGTTCAGCTATTTTTGTCTTCTCTTTTCCCATGATTTAACAGATTGCTCAGTGATTACATTCTTAATCATCTTCTCACTGGGAGTTCACCTAGAACATGTAAAACTGATGATTCCAACATTGTGTTTTAGTTCCCGGACTAAACATCTCTTCTTAGTTCCATATATTTCCATCATTTTAAAAAATAATCTCTACTTGGTGGTAAATGCTCTCTAATATCAGAAATGTAACCTTCTTATCCAAAAGCGGGGCATCCATGGATTAAGCCAGAGGTGGACAAAAATAATTTTGGAAAAATATTTCAACTGTAGTAAAAATGTATAGAAAATTTATTTTACCAATATGTCATAAAGTGTATTGCAATATTTATGTAACAATTATGTTTTATTAAATATCATAGATAATAGCATATGCAGTAACATATATAGAATATGAATTATCACGTCAATTATGTACCATATTTGAGAATGCAGACTTTTGATGTGTGTTATGGTATGCATGTGTATGTTTGTGCTTGTGCATATATGCTTCTTTGCGTATGTGTATGAAAAATGTGTATACATATGTATGTCCTGGAACAAATCCATACATTAACTTTCAAAATAAATTTGTTTACCTGTTTTTGTTCCTTTGTTAAATGGTATTAATCTTTAGTTAGCTTCACAAAATTTTCTCTCCACAATGCTGTTAGTCTGCTGTCTATAAGCAGTCACAAGACCATTTTCAGTCATCTCAGACCTATTCTTATGTCTCCTACATTGCTATGGTTAAAGTCAAATTTGCCAGTGAATATTTTTATGGAGGATAGGGAGTAGGACAAGAAGAAGGAATAAATAAGAGAGGAGACAATAGCATCTATCTGGCAAACAAGTATGATCACTACATGCTAAAACTATTCCTCAAGAAGCCCCGCTCCCTATATTTAAAGACTGATGCAAGAATAGTTGATGAAAATTTTATTAGCTTAATAATTTATTTTATTAGTCAAAGATTTGATCTGGACCTTTCCATACTATGTTTATCAGTTACATATTTGTACTAGCTAAGTTATTCCAAAATAATTTACAGGACCTCCAAATTAAAGGCCAAAGGCATTAAACCAGTAGATGTCGTAGTCATAAGGGGCTGGAATATTGCCAGGGTCTTTAATTCACACAGTTGCTGTACTGAGACATCTAAGTTAAAATCATTTTCAAATCATGACTTTATATGAAGAACTTAATAAAAATAAATAGATGAAACATTATGCAGGTAAATCTTAAGGCATCTGCTGATAGATGTGGAAAGAAAAAAATATTAGCAAATATAATTGTGAAATTGAATTTATTTCAGTTAGAATTACTCTAAATAGTTTAATAGTTTGCATTTGAGATAAAGTGTGAACTTTAAAATAAAAAAAATAGGTGAATTACATTTTAATTAAAATAGCATTTTAAGAACTCCATGATCTGATGCTATGTGTCACTAACATGAGTTTAGTTGACTAAAGTTAATGTAAAATTGGTATATGCTATTTGTTTAGCTTAAGTATTTATATTATCTACAAGCTGTTGCTTAGTTCAAAATAAAATATATAAAAAAGAAAGATAAGTTTACAATAGAATAACTAGACCCAAATATGAACAAGTAGAAGAACATCATTATTATTATAATTATTATTGTTATTAATGCTACTTGCTCTTTGATCATAACCTTGACTAAGATATGGCAGGAAGAATGAAAATGTTCTCATTCCTGATGCATTAGTGCAGGGCCTTAAGTTTTCATTTATGGAAGCCTTTTTCTATGATTCATGGCAATCTCTAATTTTAGTGTTTAAGCAGGTTTTACTTGAGAATCGTTGAACCATTTTTAAGCCACAATCAAAAAGTAAATGTTTAATATTTATCATCTAATGTATGGAGAGAAATTGAGGACTGTTTAGGTAGCCAGTTGTCTGTCATTTCTTAGTTTTGGAAGCTGTTGCCTCTGTACTTTTTGTATAATCAGATATATGTATCCTTCTCAGGTTTTAATGTGTTTGAAGACTAGGTAGTTATCATTTCACAGTTAAATTTTAAGTTGTTTAGGAAGTAAAAGGATGCTCTAGGTCTAAGAAGATGTCTTTAAGTTTGTAATGCAAGTTAGGATGGAAACTATGTTAGGTATAGAACTTTAAACTTGTGGACATAGATAGATCATAGAATATTAATATTATTTGTCAAATATGTATGGACTTGACATTGGGAATGTATGTTATACCTTATAACTTTCATAATTGTGGCCTAATTATCTAAAAAAATGAATTATGAGTTTTGGAAGAAAGGGAGAGGGTTAGAGGGTGAAACCGGGAGGGGTGGAGGGAGGGGACTGTGATGGAGATGTAACTTGAAGTAATAAATAAACATAAAGAAATGAGAACAATGAAAAAATACTAATAATGATTTTTAAGTCAGAATCAGGAGTGAAACTCCTGGGTTACCCAGTGGCTATTACCATCAAACTTTAGCATTATCTAAGTAGAGGAAATGATATTACGGCATTAAAGAGTCATTGATTTGATTCATCTGGCATTGCATTCTTATTATATTAATTTCATAGTTTTTAACTACCAAAATGCAATTGCAGGGAATGCCCTTATAATATTCCTGTCAACCTCTCTGATTGCTATTTTCTGATAAGAACCCTTAAACATATAATTTTCTCTTCCGTTGCTCTCCATTGACAGGTTTTTAATGCAGCAATCTTACTGTCATATGCTCTAAAACACAAAGACTGCAGTAAACATTTTGTGATGCTTCTTTCAAAGCTTTATGTGTCTTAATATCTCAGTAAATAGTAATTGTCTCTATATAATTTACTATAACCATAGGTATCTTTTTCTTTAAACCACTTATTATTGAAAGCTTTATTTCAAATATGTGTCTCAAATTATACATTTACTTTTACTGTGACAAGCAAATAACTCTAAAGTCATGCGTCATTGAATCCTCTAAATCCACGCTTCTTGTTGACCTCTTCCCATTGCACTATTCCAGGTAACATTTTAATCTGAATCTAGACTATAAATTAAAGAGAGAATTCTTTACCACAGGCTTGCAAGTGCTGTACTAATTGGTCAAGGTAAATTTGACTTTGTATTTTCCCCTTTGTGTGTGTGTGTGTGTGTGTGTGTGTGTGTGTGT
>CAJQZJ010032455.1:592496-626626 GCA_907164525.1 Lophiomys imhausi
GAGACCAGCGCCATTTTTAAGGCGCGGCACGTCGCAGCTCTCTACAGCTGTCTTTTTTTTTTTTTTCCATTTTATGGTTTTAGTTTCTTTGTCAAAAATTATGAGACCATAGGTGTGTGGTTTTATTTCTGGGTCTTCTATTCAATTCCATTGACCAACTGGTCTGTTTCTATACTAGCACAATGCTGTTTTTATTACTATTGCCCTATAGTATATCTTCAAATCAGGGATGGTGATACATCCAGATTTTTTTGTGTGATTTTTTTTTGTTTGTTTGTTTTATTGTACAAGATTGATTTAGCTATTCTGGGTTTTTTGTTATTACATATCAAGTTGAAAACTGTTTTTTCCTGGTCTGTAAAGAATTATGTTGGTATTTTGATAGGAATTGCATTCAACCTATATATTACTTTTGGTAGGATGGCCATTTTTATTTTGTTGATCTTACCTATCCATAAGCATGAGAGATCTTTCCATCTTATGATGTCTTATTCAAATTCTTTAGATACGTGAAGTTCTTGTCATACAGGTCTTGCACTTACTTGATTAGAGTCACCTCCAGATATTTTATATTGTTTGTGGCTATTGTGAAGGGTGTTGTTTCCCTAATTTCTTTCTCAGCTTATTTTTATTTTGTACAAAGAAGGGCTTTTGATTTTTTTGGAATTAATTTTGTATCCCAGCAACTTGCTGAAGGTGTTTTTCAGTTGTAGTAGTTCTCTGGTGGAATTTTTGGGGTCACTTATGTATACTATCATATCATCTGCAAATACAGATAATTTGACTTCTTCCTTTCCAATTTGTATCCCCTTGATTTCCTTTATTTGTCTTATTGCTCTGGCTATAAATTCAAGTACTGTGTTGAGGAGAAATGGGGAGAGTGGGCATCTGTGCCTTGTCCCTGATTTTAGAGGAAACACTTTAAGTTTCTTTCCATTTAATTTGATGTTGGCTACTGGCCTGTTGTATATCACCTTTATTATTTCTAGTTATGTTCCTTGTATACCAGCTCCTTATAGGACTTTTAGCATGAAAGGGTGTTGGATTTTGAAAAAAATTTTTTTCAAAGATGCTTTTTCAGCATCTAGGGAGATGATCATGTGTTTTTTTTTTCTTTTTTTCTTTCAGCTTGTTTATATGGTGAATTATGTTGATGGACTTTTGTATGTTGAACCACCACTGCATTCCTGAGATGAAGCTTACTTGATCATGGTGTATGCTGCTTTTGATGTGTTCTTGGATTCGGTTTGCCAGTATTTTATCAAGTATTTTTGCATCTACGTTCATGAGGGAGATTGGTCTGAAGTTCTCTTTCTTTGTTGGGTCTTTGCGTGGTTTAGGAATCATTGTGACTGTGGCCTCATAGAATGAGTTTGGCAGTGTTCTTTCTGATTCTATTTTGTGGAAGAGTTTGAAGAATATTGGTTTTAGTTCTTCTTTGAAGGTGTGGTATAATTCTGTGCTGAAACTCTCTGGCCCTGGGCTTTTTTTGGTTGGGAGATTTTTAATGACTGTTTCTATTTCCTTAGCAGTTATAGAACTGTTTAATTTGTTAATCTGATCTTGACTTAACTTTGGTGGGTGGAATCTATCAGGAAAATTGTCCATTTCACTTAGGTTTTCAAATTTTGTGGAGTACAGATTTTTAAAGTAATCTCAAAACATTCTTTGGATTTCCTTAATGTCTGTTGTTCTTTTGCCCTTTTCCTTTATGATTTTGTTGATTTGAATATTTTCCCTCTGCCTTTGAGTTAGTTTGTCAAAGGGTTTGTCTATTTTGTTGATTTTTCTCAAAGAACCAACTCTGGGTTTTAATTTTTTTATTGTTCTTTTTGTTTCTAGTTTGTTAATTTCAGCCCAAAGTTTGATGATTTCCTGCCTTCTGCTTCTCTTGGGAATGTTTGCTTCTTCTTTTTTTTTTTTTCAAGCTCTTCCAGTTCTACAGTGAAGTTGCTAATATGACCTGTAACAATTTTCTTTTTAAATGTACTTAGTGCTATGAACTTTCCATGCAACACTGATTTCATTGTGTCTCATAGGTTTGGGTATGCTGTGTCTTCATTTTCAGTGCATTTTGAGAAGTCTGATTTTCTTTTTTATTTGTTCTCTGACCCAGTCGTCATTGAGTAGAAAGTTTTTTAGTTTCCAGGAATGTGTAGGCTTTTTGTTATTTCTGTTGTTATTGAAGTCCAGCTTTGATCTATGGTAGTCTGATAACATATAAGGAGTTATTTAAATTTTCTTGTATCTATTGAGGGTAGCTTTGTGTCCGACTGTGTGGTCAATTTGGAGAAGGCTCTGTGAGGTCTGAAAATGAGGAGTATTCTTTTGTATGTGATTGAAATGTTCTGGAGATATGTTAGGTTGATTTGGTTCATGACCTCTGTTAGTCTCATTATTTCTCTGTTGGTTTCTGTCTCGATGACCTGTCCATTGTTGTGAGTGAGGTGTTGAAGTCTCGCACTACTAATGTGTGGGAATCTATGTGGGGTTTAAGCTCTAGAAGAGTTTGTTTTACAAATGTGGCTGCCTTTGTATTTGGGACATAGATATTGAGCATGGAGATGTTACCTTGATGAATTTTTCCTTAAATGAGTATGTAGCACCCTTCCCTATCTTTTTTGATTAACTTCAGTTGAAAGTCTATTTTATTTGATGTTAGGATGGCTACTTCCTTTGTCCATTTGCTTGGAAAACCTTTTCCTAGCCCTTTACTCTGAGGTAGAGTCTATCTTTGTTAGTGAGATGCGTTTCTTATATGCAGCAAAATGATGGGTCTTGTTTATGGATCCATTCTGTAAGCCTGTGTCTTTTTATTGGGGAGTTGAGTCCATTGATGTTGCGGGATATTAATGACCAAAGGTTGTTAGTCTCTGTTATTTTTATGTAGGTGTGGTTGTGTGTTTCTTTTGGTTTAGCTGTAGTGAAGTTTTTTGCTTCCTCTGTTTTCTTTGGTGTAGTTATCTCTGTGTTGGAATTTTCATTCTAGGATCTTCTATAGAGCTGTATTTGTGGATAGATGCAGTGTAAGTTTGGTTTGGTCTTAGAATATCTTGTTTTCTCTGTCTATGTTGGTAGAGAGTTTTGCTGGGTATAGTAGCTGGCACCTATGTTCTCTTAAAGCTTGTAGGACCTCTGCTCAGTCCCTTCTAGTTTTTAAAGTTTCTGAGGAGAAGTCAGGTGTAATTATGGTTGATTATACATTATACCATTATACATCACTTGACCCTTTTCTCTTATAGCTTTTAATATTCTTTTTTTTTTTGTTTGTTCTGTACATTTGGAGTTTCAGTTATTTTTTGGTGAGAGGAATTTCTTTTCTGGTCTAATCTGTTTGGAGTTCTGTATGCCTCTTGGAATTTTACCAGCATCCCTTTCTTTAGGTCTGGGACTTTTTCTTCTATGATTTTGTTGAAGATGTTTCCTGGACCTTGGAGTTGGGAATCTTTTCTTTCATCTATGCCTATAATTCTTAATTTCCATCTTTTCATTGAGTCCTTGATTTCTCGGATGTTGTGGGTGAGAAATCTAAAAGAGTTCTTGGTTGTTGTACTGATTTCTTCAGTTGAATCTTCCACACCTTAGATTCTTTCTTCCATCTCTTGTATCCTATTTTTGATACTCATGTCTATAGTTCCTCTTCTCTTCCCTTAGTTTTCCACCTCCAGGATTGTCTCAGCTTGTGTTTTCTTTATTGCTTCCCTTTCCAATTTCAACTATTGACAGTTTTATATGTTTTATATATCCTGCTCCAATTTGGTTGACTTTCTCTGCCAGTCTTTGAAATCTTTCATAGCCTTGTCTCTTTCCAATTCATATTTGGGTGAGTTGGCTTGGAGGTCTCTAATGGAATTCTCCATTGTTTTTATTTGTAAAATTGTTGATTCTTTCAGGGATTTTTTTCTTCTTGTAAGGCCTCTATTATTTTCCTATGTATTAATTTGTCATCATCTGCATGTGTTTCAACTGTGCTAGAATGGTCAGGGATTGCTGTATCAGCATTGCTGAATTTTGTTGGAGTCATATTTCCTTGAATTTTGTCAGTTTTGTTCTTTCGCTGACCTTTAGTCATCTGTTTGTACTTAGCTGAGTGTTCCTAGTGTCCTCTGGACCTTGTGTCAAGGATGGAGCTTTGATGTAGAGGCTGCATAATCCTGGAGGTCTGTAGCTCAACACAAGCTAGATAGGGTCTTGTGCTGGGGACTGGATCTCAGTGGGCCCCCTGCAGTTCACCCCTTCTAGTTGTTTCTTAATTGGAAGTTCAGGTTGGGGATTGGGGGGATATGTTGTTATTCCAGCCTGCATGGTCTTGAGTTCTAGCAGGTCTTCCTAGTGATGTCAGTGGGTCTTGGGGAACCACAGATTGTAAGCTAGAGCTTCATATCCTGCTGCTCGTGTGTCTGGTCAGAGGATCAGGTCTGTGGTTGTGTGCCCCCCCCCCACTTGGGCAGGTCCTCCTAGTTGGTCTCCAGGGTACCTCTGTGCTTCTGGGCCCTAAGTGCTAAGCCCTTGTAGTCTGAGTCACTCAGGTAGTGCACAAAGCCAAGAACTCACTGCTCCAGGGCTGGAACTGTATATGCTGAAGACTGCCTATACTGACGAGGAAGGTGGGGGGCAGGTGCACTGGCTGGGGGATCGGATATGAACACTGCAACCTGTCCACAGAGCTTGGACTCAGTGGAGTTCCACAGCCTTTTAACTTGACCACTCGCCTTTCATCCAGCTCTGATCTTACCATTCCTGTGGCTCTGCTGGTGCCCTTTGGGTTGTTGGAGCAACCTTATGGAAACTGGGCACTCAGACAGCTGGGAGGTACCTCTATGTGGTGATCAGAGATGCCTGTCAAGACCCTGTAGTGATCAGACTTGTGGGACACTGTACAGTTGCAGGAAGTACAGCCTACTACCTTGTCTAGTCGAAGTGTTCTTCTGAGTGATTGTATATCCAGTAGAGAGACCTGTACATCTAACACCTTTCTGCATAAGCCTAAATATTTTTATGCCTCCCAGACTGCCACTCTGCTGGAGATGGACGGAGGTGGTCCTGCAGTTCTCCTGTATCTCAGAATGTGCTATTGGTCACCACCACAATGGCTCCTGTTCTTATGGCTCCACTGGTCCTCTTTTTGGTGCTGCAATGCCTGCGTGGAAGCTGGGTGCTCAGGAGGCTGATGAATACCTGGGTCTTGGGTTAGGAGCTGCTTGCTGGTTGTTAGAGTGGCTCATACCCACAGATTCCTCTCATTGTGAACATCTCCTGCTTCAGTGGCTTCTGCGGTTTCTGCGGCTTCCCTGGCTGGCCGGTCTGTTTTTCTGAGTGTCTAGAGTCTTGTCCAGGGACTTTTACTAGTCTCTAGGTTCGCAGGGTGAGACCCAGTGCGTTCATGCCTCTCAGATTGTTGCTTAGCATGTTTATATTTCTGTGGTGTTCTACCTATTTTCCCCATGTTCAAAATGTGTCTGTGCTGGCTGCTGTCATCTTGGAATACCCTGACCCTTTTATTCTTATTTCAATTATCGTCCCCATAGCTTCCAAATGATGTTTCCTAAATAATTTATTTATATTCAAATTTAAGATATATCTCTGGAACAATATGAACTAAAACATGAAATATAATATAAGGTTCATGAAGTGGGGTATCTTTTATTTTTTTTAAATCATTATTCTTCTTAAGATTATGTTTTTGATTCTAAAATGATTTTGATTACCTTGTGCATTATACATAATAATGGGTTCCATTATAATATCTTCAAAGAGGTAAGTCCATGTTATTTCAATTGATAGACACCAAATGACTATAACAACATACAGTGTATATCTGTAGATGTTTGTTTAATCAATTAATGAACGTAGTAAATAGCTTCCAGCTGCATTCTCCTAAAATTGTAATATCTAATGTACTCTCGCCTGTGGTTCATTCTTTCATTTGCCAAGCTTACAGGTGTAAAAATTAACCTCATTGCCATTTCTCCTTTATAGGATTAGTTCTATTCAAAGGACTGTGACTGAAAATGATATGTCTAAAGGCTGGGCTCCTCCAGTCATAAGCACTGAATTAATTTATTCCACTTGGTCCTTCTGTGGGATGTGAGAGGCCTGGAGTTTTAAATGCCACAAAAAGGACTAAGACTTTCATAATTTTGGAGATGTATATCCACAATTTTGGATGCCGACTGAAAGATGAACTTTCATTGTGTTTGATCCTAAAATATCAATAATAACTTTGTCAGGTGGAGCTTATCCTATCTTTAGTAGAGCTATTTCCAAAGTAAGACAGTGGTAGAGCAGGTACCAATCAGACTAGAAGCCCTGGGTTCAATATAAAGATAGGCAAACACACACACACACACACACACAGACATATAAGTTCACATATAGCAGTAGTATCCATTATCAAATTTATTCTCAGGTAAATTTTAGTGGTCTTTAGTTGGAAACACCCTCTAAAATTTTAAATTGATTAGCATTGATTAATTAAAGTATTCATTTAAAAAATTCCAAAACCATAGATTTCAAAGATAATTCATTATTCTTCTTTCTAAATATATTCTGCCCATCCATTTTCTAGCTTATATTGATGTCAAGTTGGTTCTAAGCTAAAGAAGAATAGTTTCAGGGTTGAATGAATAAATACTTTTGGACTTCAAATTTAACAACTTTTCAGTTGGTGTTGGAGATTATGTTTGTTGTTATCAGAAACTAGTGTTCAAAATTGTCATTTTTTAACATAAATCTTTTATTTTATTTTACTATCAATATGTTTATTATACCTCCTAAATTCAGCCCTCAATTAAGCTCATTTCCTCTTCCTTTCCTGAAACTGAGTTCAACATCCATCTAGTCTATTGTCATCATTTTATATTTAGAATACAGTCCATTATGAGACTCCTGTTTCTCTTACACATGCAATCATATTCCTCTTCAAGCTAAATTGATGCATGTTTCCTAAAACATTTCAAAACAAAATCTTATTTCACATTGTACATAGTTAAAACCAGTTTCATATTTAATCCTGGTTATGCCCTTCTGTTTTTGGGATTTCTTTCATCCATTTGTATTATTGTCCAGAACACATATCAGGTTATTCTGTCTCTGTTATTTCTTAAGGGTAGTAGTTCTAGGCACTGTATATACTATTTAATAACTGATTTCTTACTCAAATGTCAAATATTCCTAAAACTTTTCTCATTTTTGCCAATGAAAGTTTCGAGACACATTGCATCTTCCTATATTCCAGCACATATTTATATATGTACTGTATATATATATATATCTTCCTATATATACATGCATATAATTATATATATGTGTGTGTGTGTGTGTGTGTGTGTGTGTGTGTATACCACAGGGACTTATTCGGGGAATTTATCACTACTTAGATACTTAGAACAGTAGCATGAATCTGATGAATGAATTATATATAGTTTGAACATAGATATGGGTGAATTTTCAAAATAATAAGTGCGAAAATTTATACATGGAGTTGAACAAAAATCTTACTTTCCATATAGAACTTAACTGTTATTTATTTATGTACTCAGGGGCTCTATTAAAATTCAACTCATTGAATTGTGTCCATTTCATTTTATTAGTTATTAAATAAAACATGCAAGCTGTCTGCTTTTACTTTCCAACAAGGTGACATTCATAGCATTACTGTCTAAACAGAAAATCAATGACAAACGTTCATTTCCTCCTTAGAAATGCTTGGATTAAGGAAATACATTTGCAACGGCAACATAGAGTGGTATAAATAAAAAAAAAATGATTGGGGACATTAATGATAAATGCTCCTACATTTTGAGAAGAAAAGGAAAGTATAGAAGATATTCTACAGTTGCAATTAAAAATGTTAAGAAACCCTAAAAGAACAAGAACAGTAAATGAGTCTTTTAGGAGGCAAAGAAATATGATAAATTGTGGTACTCTGGATAATCACAATTAGAAAAATGGAGAATAATTAACAAAACCAAATGAGAGAACACATAGTCATAAATGAGGTTAGGCTTGTTAAAGAACTATTTCATTATCAGCAGTTTTTATTTCCTGGTAGGAATAGACTGAAGGAGAGGAAAATAATTTTAAGTGAAAATAAAAAGTTTTTATATATATATATATATCAACTGATGTATATATGTATACATTCCCTATTACACTTAATGAAATGTTTATCTAGCAGTGAGGCATCCACAGGAATGGAACTTTGTAAGTAGGTAAATGTAGAGTCCCTAGGGAGGCAGAGTGTCTCCCTACTGACAGTCAGCTAAGTACATGAAGAATGAAGATCAAGGTCACTAAAAAACCTTGTATTACACATGTTTTCTTTTACTGAGTGTAGTTCTGAATTGCGCAGCAGGGGTTGTGTGTCTGTGCTTTGTAATATCGTGCAGGTTTCATTTCATGTATTTTGCAGTACAAAAGGTTTACTGTCATTATTCACTAAGGAAATAACATTCACCATAGAAATAATCTCTAGCAATATTATTCCTGTGTTGTAAATTATTAGAGTTAGTCCTAGACATCTCAAAAAGAAACAGAATACTTGATGATAAGTTTAAGAAACATACCTTAATTTCAATGTCTGAGATTTGTATTGACTTCTTGGAATAATGGGACAGTCAGACCTGTGCCCAGAACTCTCAGCACCGAGCTTATCAGCTTTATCTGTGTAAAATAAGGTGTACTAAGCTATTTTACTCAATTATTTCTATTCAAATGAAGCTAGAATTATGCATTCCATGGACTAAAACCTACACTTTCCCTTAATGTCCATTGCTTTAAATAACTGCCCACTTGCTGGAAATTTTTGGCATACAAAAGATACACTTGCCAGAAAATATGAAAAAGTTTCAAATATATAAAATTAATTACTTTAGTTCTGATTGTAGGCTTTTAAAATTGTTTTCTGTTTAATACCATGTCATATCATTCTCCTTTCAGACAACCCACAATTGTATTAATTTCCTGAAGAGACCATTTAAATCCTGTTGTAATATCTAATCCTGTTTTCATGTCTAATATGAACATGTACATCTACATACATTTTCATTTTTGGTTCTTTATCATTCACAGAGACCCTCCATGAAGCAAATACTGTTTTAAATATTAGAAGCAGAAAATTGAATTAGATAGGCAAAGTTATATCATAGGGTTACTCTTAATAGGGAAAGATAGATAACGATCAGAGGGATGAATGGAAAAATTTACTACAATGTATTGAATACAAAGCAGAATAATGCACTAAAGAGTAAGTAGGAAGACATTTTTTAAAAAATAATATATGAAGTTGTTTTCTGAATTTTGAGGATCCAGGTATTTAAATACCCTAAGGAAAATCCACTGGATTTGAATGAAATTGTTCTTTATAAGAAATAGATCAATGTTTAGGCAGAATTGTGTTAGATACCATCCAATGTCATCAGGGGACAGATAAGGGCATCTGATTATGCTTACCTATTTTATGTGTAACGAGGAAGCTTCTAGTTAGTTTTGATTAAGGAACCAATACAAATTTGATTTCTATTCTTAAAGTTTTGGTCGGATTTTAGCCATATAGAACAGGATAACTATACTACAACCAATGCACCAAAGGGAATATGAACATAGACTTTTTTTCCTGTCAATGAGACACTTTGCCCTAGTGGTGCTGCCTTGTAGGCCCCCAGTGTATGAGGAGGCTCTTGGCCCTTACATGACTGCTGAACTAGTGTGGGGGACTGTTATGTAAGGACACTCCACTCCAAAGGAGTGTGATGGAAAGGATAGGGGGTAGAGGGTAGGACGGTGAGACTGGGAGGGGTGGAAAGAGGACATTGTGATGTAGATGTAGTCTGAAGTAATAAATAAATAAATTCAAAAAAGATTTGGTGATTCTTATGTTGAAAATGCATTGCAAGAGTGCAAAAGTAGAAGCAGAGAGATCAATCAGAATCTACTTGCAACAATCTGGATCAAAGATGTCTTTGATAGGAAGCACATAGATGACATGACACTAACTTCAAGTGAATCATGTTTGCTGGACCATAGTGCTGAATTAGGGTGATAGAATTTTTTTTTCTTCTGGAAACTTTAGTTATGAGACTCCTTTTAGAAAACCAAATAGATGTATCAAAGTGATCACCCCAATATGAGTCTGTAAATGAGAGAAGACGCTAGGAATGAATTTATGCATTTGAACACTAAGACTAAGGGAATGTATTTAAAGCCACAACTAAAAGAAATTACAGAGAAAAATATGGAGAAAAAAAACAGTACTGTATCATACCAATAGAACAATTAGAAATTCCATGAAGATTTCTGCAAAGGAAATAGAGAAATGGAGATGCCAGCAAAGATTGGCTAGGAGAGGTTGGGGAATCAGTAGAAGGAATATATTTATTTAGAATATTTATAATATAATTATATATTTTTATATATACTTCTCTGTATGCATATGATACATATATGGGTATCACATACCCATATATACATATGATACGTATATTGGTATCACACACACACACATATATATGTATTCCTCTCTTTTATATATTATATATGATATAGAAATAGATATTGCTGACCACTTTGGATAGGATAGAATAATCTATAAGGGAGCTCATCCTATAAAAGAATGAGGAAAAAAAAAAAACTCATTCGCCCTACCTTAGCAGCCATTACTTGCCTGCCAGTATTTATTTAGGAGTGGGTACTTATGAAATTTCCTCAAGCCATGTTATCATTATCCAGGTATTTAGGCAGCAATATTGGTAATATTACATGATTGCAGCTGCCTCTCATTTCAGCAGACACTTTCATCTTGCAGCAGGCATTGTGATCCTCTGCCTCAGACAATCTTTCTACTCCATCCTAACTCCACAATTTTCCATGAACCGTAGGTGCAGGAGTTGCACTGTAGATGTATCAATTGGTTGGGTACTTTAGTCACTTTCCCTTTCGACCAGTTGTAGACCTTTGTGATAGACATCTGCTGCCAAAAGCTTCTTTGATGAGAGGTCAGAAATACTCTTATCTGGGGGATAAGGATAAAATTTTAGAATACAGTTGGAGACTATATTGGCTTAGGAAAATATCCATCTTAGGCTCTCCAATAGGGCCCATGGCTGCATCAGCTACAGGTAGCTTTACAGAGTTTAAGGACCAGATATGAACTTCCTCTACTTTAAGTCTAACTAGACAGCTATTGGCAACCCAAAGATAAAAATGCCACTAATGAACCCTTGGGTATATCTTTCAGTACAGGTTATTGTGGTTTGTAAGCTTTTCAGTTATCTGAGTAAGACTACTGATTTTATCCATTGGCAGCTTTCATAGCATATTCATGTACTATGAAAGCCAGTACTCAGGAAAGAGGCATATGTGTCAATTCAAGCTTCACTACCCCAAGGCCTCTGTTTGAAGTGAATGTGTGTAATATTTTAAATCATAAGGTCTTATGTAAACCACATAAATGGACTTCAACTGATTGATGGATAAAAATAATGTGGCCTATAGAATCAATGAAATCCTATTATGTTGTGAACAAAAGTAAAATCTGTGAGACAATGGATGAAAATGTGCTGAGTGAATTAAACCATATCCAGAGAGACAAATGCTACATAGTTTTCTTATTTGCGGACCCCAGCTTTGAATTTTTACATTTGAGTGTACAACCTGAGGTAACCACAGAAGCCAGGAATGTAGAAAGGGACAAGGGGACAAAATAATAAGGGGCTGTAGAGGGAGATCATAATACACAGGTGCCACAAAGGGGGGATAGTAAAAACAGGTAGAGGAGATTTTAAATGGAGTGGGTTAAGGGAAAACAATACCAATAGCGAGGAAGGAAGAAGAGATACATAATGCAAAGGATGCTTGAAAATTCATAAAGAAACATTATTATATATAACATATAAGGTTAATATATATGTAAATGGAATTGTACTATATAGAGTGATAATGCTACCTATAAAACCCATAAACTATCTATTAATAATTCCATAGATGGGAAACTTCCTTATAAGTTGTTAATTAGGAGGGTCCAAATGAATTCACAAACACTATATGCTATTTTCATTACCTTTGCCTTCCTTGGTTACCTCTTGAAGTAGTATCTTTATTCATTAATTCTGTTTTTAGTATGGCAATTTATTGAGATATACTTACATGTTAGACAGGCTGTATATGCTACTTTGAAACTTGACAATAGCCAGCAAGGTAGGGAGTATGTTGTCATATCACTTACTGAACAAATATAAACCTACTGGGATAAAGAAATTTTCCTAAGCTCACACACATAATTTGTAGCTGAACTTCAATGCGAACTCTTGTACGTCTGACATGAATATCTGAATCATTTTCATCCTAGGTCTGCTTTACCAATGGCTATATCTTCTATTGCAGAGAGTAAATCTGTTAACCAGCTAGCTATTTGGTGTAATTTTTATGTATTTAATTGTGACATGTGTGTACACATATTTTGATGTGTGTTGGCCCTACATGTGTATATTTGGAAGCTTGAAGCTGACATCAAGTCTCTTTCTTAAAGCCTGTATCATTTTCTTCTGAACATTGGAATTGTAAGTTACTGATGACTTTTTTTGGGGGTAGGGTGGGGAGGACAAATCCAACTTTATTCTGACATATGACATATATTTTCATAGTCTTTTATCAGACAAGGCCTATATTTTGTCTTCACTTTCTTTTATTCTTCTCTCATATAATACATCCTGAATGCAGTTTCTCCTCCCTTTATTTTTCCCAGTTCCCGTCCTACCTCCCCTCTCCTTCATGTCAATTCCTCCTCCTTTTCCTTCAGAAAAGAGCAGGCCACCCAGGAATATCAACTGAACATGGCATAGCAAGTTACAATAAGACTAGGCACAAACTCTCATATCAAGGCTGGATCAAGCAACTCAGTAGGAGAAAAAGGGTCTCAAGAGCAGGTAAAAGAGTAAAAGACTGCCCTAACCCCTAACCTTCCCACCACATTTCCACTGTTAGCAGTCCACGCGAATACCAAGCTACACAGTCATAACATAAATGGAGAGGACCTAGAGAAGACCCATGCAGGCTCTATGATTTATGCTTAAATCTCTGTGAGCCTCTATGAGTCCTGCTTAGTTGATTCTGTGATCTGTTTTCTCCTGGCGTCCTTCACAGCTTTGGCTCCTACAATCCTTCGACCCCATCTTTTCTAGGGTTCCCTGAGCTCCACCTAAGTTTTGACTGTGGGTCTCTGGATCTGCTCCCATCAGTTGATCAGTTGCTGAATGGAGTTTCTCTGATTATAATTGGGCTAGGCTTCTATCTATAAGTATAACAGAATATCATAGGAATCATTTCATTGACTTTTTTTTTCCTTTTTGATCAGTTGTGTTTTGTTCTATCATAGGTCTCAAGGCTGTCCACCCTTCAGTTCATGGCCATCTTAGCAATGCCATGCATGGGCAAGGCTCGGCCTTCAAATTAGACCATTATTTTACCAGTCATTTAAGTTCTGCACCACCACTATCCTGGCACATTTGAAGGCAGGAAAAATTGTAGGTCGAAAGTTTTGTGACCAGGGTGTTTCTCTAGTCTCACCACTGAAAGCCTTGTCTATTTACAGAAGATGGCTTGATCAGGCTTCAAATCTCCATTACTAGGAGTCTTCTGTACACTAGAGTAACCCAAGTAAATTTCTGCATGTTTCCAATGCACTAGATTTTCACATTGCCTCCAAATGCCACCCCCCCCCCATTTCAGTCATCTCTCCTTGTACTCTCTCCTTTGATAAACTACCACCATTGTCTGATCCCTCCTGTTCCTATCCCCGCATGACCCCAGTCCATCTGCAAAAATCTATTCTATTTCCCCTTTTCTAGGGAGATCCATGCATCCTCATTTGAATCCTCCTTGTTGTTTTACCTTTCTGAATCTGTGATTTGTAGAATAATTATCCTTTAGCAATTAATATCTGTGTGTAGTAAATACATACCATTATTTGTATTACTGGATCTGACTTACCTCCCTCAGGATCTCTTTTTCCTTTTTCTCTTTTTCTAGTTCCATCCATTTGCCTGGAAATTTCTTGATGTCACTTTTTAACAGCTGAGTAATACTCCATTTTGTAAATATCTCATATTCTCTTTATCCATTTTTTTGATTGAGGGACATCTAGTTTGTTTCCAGTTTCTGGCTGTTATGAATAAAGTCACTATGAACATAATTGATCAAGTGTCCAACCGTTGACATTTTTATGGTTTCTGGAGATTTTATCATCATATTTGCATGACAAAAGCTTTATCCACTGAACCGCCTCCTCAGTCCTTTGGCTCACTTTTAAGTAATTTGCATGCTGGGAGCAATTTCATTCAGAGAGAATATTATATAAGGTAGGACATGTGTTTGGAATATCAAACATCTTAGAAATGCACTAAGTCATCTGTCAGACAATGGTGAAATGGGATAAAAAACAATCTGTACTTCTGTGATTTTTAAAAGCATGATATGTGTGGCATTTTAGACAAATTGTTTTTAATTTCTGAACCTAACTTCCTCATCAGGAGCTTTTTGTAACTATTTCAGATTAAGTTCGAGATATTTTTACAGTGCATGTGGGCAAATGTGCTACAGCTTAAATCTTGGGGATTAGTGAGTTCTGAGAGCAAGATCATAGAAATCCCACATTTAACTAAGATTTATCACAGTTAATCCCTCTCTCTTACCAGCTGAGCTGCTGAGGTGTATTGCAAGATTCAAATTCCAAATAAGGTGTAGACATTTCCATTTTTTTTTGAAAAAATTTATTTGTTACTTCAAGTCACATCTCCATCACAGTGTCCACTTTCTACCCCTCCCTGTCCCATACTCCCACCCTTCCATGACTCATTACTATCCTACTCCTCTAGACTGGGGTATCCCTATATATCAGTCCCCCACTCCAGTTCAACAGTCATATGAGGGCTAAGAGCTTCCTCATATACTGGGGGCCAACATGGTAGAACCCTTAGGGCAAATTATCCCATTAATAGGTAAGAAAGTATATGTTCCTGATCTTTTTGGTGTGTTGGTTGTAGGATTGTTATCCTGTACTAGATGGCTAAGATCTAATTATATGTGAGTAAATGCCATGTGAATCTTTCTGAGTCTAGGTTAGCTCACACAGGATATGCTTTTCTAGTTCCACCCATTTGACTGCAAAGTACATGATTTTGTTGTTTTTGATAGCTGAGTAGTATTCTATTGTGTAGATGTACCACAGTTTTTGTTTTTTGTTTTTGATTTTTTTTTTTTAATCCATTCCTCAGTTGAGGGACATCTGGGTTGTTTCCAGTTTCTAGATATTACAAATAAGGCTGCTATGAACAGAGATGAGGAAATATCCTTGTGGTGAGGAATCATTTGGATGTATATCCAAAAGTGATATGGCTGGGTCTTGAGGTAGAGCTATTCTAAGTTTTCTGAGATATCGCCAGACTGATTTCCATAGTAGTTGTACAAGTTTGCATTCCCACCAGCAATGGAGGAGTGTTCCCCTTTCTTCACAACTTTGCCAGCATATGCTGTCATTAGAATTTTTAAAATATTTATTTATTACTTCAGGTTACATCCCCATTGTGACAGGTATGAAATGGAATCTCAGAGTCATCTTGAGTTGCATTTCTCTGATGATTAAGGATGTTGAGCATTTCTTCAAATGTCTCTAGGCCATTAGAGATTCCTCTTTTGTGAATTCTTACTTTAGCTCTGCTTCCCATTTTTTGATTGGATTATTTGGTATCTTCATGTTTGAATTCTTTGTAAATTATGGATTTTAGCCCTCTGTCAGATGTGGGGTTGGTAAAGATCTTTTCCCCATATGTAGGTTGCTGTTTATTCTAATGACAGTAACCTTTGCCTTACAGAAACTTTTCAGTTTCATGAGGTCCCACTTATTGATTGTTTGACTTAGAGCCTGATCTATTGGTGTTCTGCTCAGGAAGTTCTCAATAATCAGTTCCAGGCTTTTCCCCACTTTCTCTTCTATTAGACTTAGTAATTCCAGCCTTATGTTAAGGTCTTTGATCCACTTGGATTCAAGTTTTCTGCAAGGTGATAAGTATGGGTTTAATTTCATTCTTGTCATAGAGGTCTTTCAATTGCTTGCTTAGAATTATTCTCAGGTATTTTATATTGTTTGTGGCTATTGTGAAGGGTGTTGTTACCCTAATTTCTTTCTCAGCCCATTTATAATTTGTATAATGAAGGGCTTATGATTTTTTGAATTGATTTTGTATTCTGCCACCACTGAAGGTGTTTATCAGTTGTAATAGTTCTCTGGTGGATTTTTTGGGATCACTTATTTATAGTATCATAACATGTTCAAATAGGGATAATTTGACTTCTTCCTTTCCAATTTGTATCCACTTAATCTCCTTTAGTTGTCTTATTGCTCTAGCTAAAACTTCAAGTACTATGTTGAAGAGATATGGGGAGAGTGGTCATCCTTGCCTTTTCCCTGAGTTTAGATAAAATGCTTTAAGTTTCTTTCTATTTAATTTGATGTTGGATACTGACTTGCTATATATCACCTTTATTATTTCTAGGAATGGTCCTTGTATGACAGCTCTCTCCAGGACTTGCAGTATGAAGGGGTGTTGAAAATTGTCAAATTCTTTTTCAGCATCTAGGAAGATGAACATGTGCTGGTTTTTTTTTTCAGCTTGTATATATGGTGAGTTACATTGATGGATTTTCATGTTGATCCATCCCTTCATTCCTGGGATAAAGCCTACTTGACCATGGTGCATGATACTTTTCATGTGTTCTTGGATTCAGTTTGCCAGTATTTTATTAAGTGTTTTTGCATCTATGTTCATGAGGGAAATTGGTCTGAAGTTCTCTTTCTTTGTTGGGTCTTTGTGTGGTTTAGATATCAGGGTGAATGAGCTCATAGAATGAGTTTGGCAGTGTTCCTTCTGTTTCTATTTTATGGAAGACTTTGAAGAGTATTGGTATTAGTTCTACTTTGAAAGTCTGGTAGAATTCTGTGGTGAAACCATCTGGCCCTGGGCTTTTTTTTTTTAATTCGGAAACTTTTAATGTCAGTTTCCATTTCCTTATGAGTTATAGGCCTGTTTAATCTGTTAATCGGATCTTGATTTAACTTTAGAAGGTGGAATCTATCAAGAAAATTATTCACTTCACTTAGGTTTTCAAATTTTGTGGAGTACATATTTTTAAGTAAGACCCAAATATTCTCTGGATTTCCTCAATGTCTGTTGTTATTTCTCCCTTTTCATTTCTGATTTTGTTGATTTGAGTATTTTCCCTCTGCCTTTTAGTTAATGTGGTTCAGAGTTAGTCTATTTTGTTGATTTTCTCAAAGAACCAACTCTAGGTTTTGCTGATTCTTTGTATTGTTCTTTTTGTTTCTAAGTTGTTAATTTCAGCCCTAAGTTTGATGCTTTCCTGCCTTATGCTCCTCTTGGAAGTTTTTGCTTGTCTTTTTTCCAGTTCTTCCAGTTCTGTTGTTAATTTGCTAATATGAGCTGTCACAATTTTCTTTTTGAAGGCACTTAGTGCTATGAAGTCTCCTTGTAGCACAGCTTTCATTATGTCCCATAGATTTGGGTATGTTGTGCCTTCATTTTCATTGCATTTTAAGAAGTCTTTGATTTCCTTCTTTATTTCTTCCCTGACCCAGTAGTCGTTGAGTAGAGAGTTGTTCAGTATCCACTAATATGTGGCCTTTCTATTATTTATGTTGTTGTTGAAGTCCAGCTATAATCCATGGTGGTCTGATAAGATACAAGGGGTTATTTCAATTTCCTTGTGTCTTTTGAGCCTTGCTCTGTGTCCAACTATATGGTCGATTTTGGAGAACATTCCATGCTGCACTGAGAAGAAGGTGTATTCTTATGTGTTTGGGTGAAACATTCTGTAGACATCTGTTAGGACCATTTGGTTCCTGACTTCTGTTAGGCTCGCTATTTCTCTGTTTGCTTTCTGTCTCAATGACCTGTCCATTATTGTGAATGGGGTGTTGAAGTCTCCCAATACTAATGGGTGGGAATCGATGTGTGGTTTAAGCTTTAGAAGAGTTTCTTTTACAATTGTGGGTGCATTTGTATTTATGGCATATATATTCATTATTGAGATGTCATCTTGATGAATTTTTCCTTTAACGAGTATGTAGTGTCCTTCCTTATCTTTTTTGATTAACTTCATTTGAAAGTCTATTTTATTTGGTATTAGGATGGCTACTCGAGCTTGCTTCGTACATCCATTTGCTTGGAAAACCTTTTCTCAGCCCTTTACTCTGAGATAGCGTCTATCTTTGTTAGTGAAATGCATTTCTTGTATGCAGCAAAATGATGGGTCTTGTCTAGGGATCCATTCTGTAATCCTGTGTCTTTTTATTGGGGAGTTGAGTCCATTGATGTTGAGGGATATTAATGACCAAAGGTTTTTTTTCCTGTTATTTTGGTGTAGCTGGTCATTGTGTGTTTCTTTTGGTTTGCTGCAGTGGAATATTTTGCTTCCTCTGTTTTCTTGGCTATAGTTATCTCTCTGGGTTGGAATTTTCCTTCTAGGATCTCTGTAGGGTTGGATTTGTGGGTAGACACTGGTAAAATTTGGTTTTGTCATGGAATATCTTGTTTTCTCCATATGTTGATAGAGAGTTTGGTGGGTATAGTAATCTGGCCTGGCACCTATGTTCTCTTAGGGTTTATAGGATGTCTTCCCAGGCCCTTCTGGCTTTTAAAGTTTCTTAGGAGAAGTCAGGTTTAATTCTGATGGGTCTGCTATTATATTTTACTGGAGTCTTTTCTCTTACAGCTTTTATTATTCTTTCTTTGTTCTGTACATTTGGAGTTTTAATTATGTGATGAGAGGAATTTCTTTTCTTGTCTAATCTGTTTGGTGTTCCTTATGCCTCTTGGAATCTTACCAGCATCTCTTTATTTAGTTTTTGGGAGTTTTGCTCTATGATTTTGTTGAAAATATATCCTGCAACTTGGAGTCGGGTGTCTTCTCTTCTCTCTATACCAATAATTCTTAGGTTCCATCTATCATTGAGTCCTTGATTTCTTGGATGTTTTGGGTTATAGTTTTTTAGATTTCTCATTTTCTTTGGTTGTTGTACTTATTTCTTCATTTGAATCTCCCTTGCCTGAAATTCTATCTTCCATCTCTTGTATCCTATTTTTGGTACTCATGTCTGTAGTTCCTGTTCTCTTCCCTTGATTTTCCACTTTCAGGATTGTCTCTGCTTGTGTTTTCTTTATTTCTTCCACTTCCAATTTCAAGTCTTGAATAATTTGGCTTGTTTTATGTTATTGTTCCAATTTGCTTGTCTTGGTCTGCAAATCTTTCAAATCTTTCAACTCTTTCATCTCCTTGTCTTTTTCCCTTTCATGTTGGGATGAGTTAGCTTGAGGTCTCTAATGGTATTCTACATTGGTGTCATTTGTAAAATTGGGGATTCATTATATTCTTTCAGTGATTTAATTTCTTCTTGTAAGGACTCTATCACTTTCCTAAATACACCTTTTTCATTATTTTCAGTTGTTTCAATGTGGTAGGATGTTCAAGGCTTGCTGTGTTAGCCTCGCTGAATTTTGATGGAGTCATATTTCCCTGATTTTTGTCAGCTTTGTTCTTTCACTGACCTTTAGCCATCTGGTTCTCCTTAGCTCACTGTTCCTGATGTCTTCTGGTGCCAAGGAGGGAGCTTTGGTGTATAGTCCATAAAATCTTGGTAGTCTGTAGATCAACAGAAGCTAGTTGAGGTCTTGAGAAGGGTGTTGGGTCTAAGTGGGCCCCCTGAAGCTCACCCTTTCCTCTGTGTCCCAACTGGGAACTCAGGTCTTGATTAGATGGGATGTGTTATTGCAGCTTGCAGAGATTTGGGCTCTTGCAGGTCTTCCTATTGATGTTGATGGGGCTCCAAGGACCACAGATTTTAAGGTTAGAGCAGCTTGTGTATCTGGTCATAGGGTTATCTCTGTGGTCATGGTTCCCCCAGGTGACTTCTACTAGGTGGTCCCCAGGGCACCTCTGAGCCTCTCGGCCCTCAGCAGAACCCCTTGTAGTCTGAATCACTCAAGTGGTGCACAAAGGCCAAGAAATCTCTGCTCCTGCGCTGAGGTTGTAGATACTGAAGACATGGTATCCCGCCAAAAAAGGGCAAGGTGCACTGTCTCCAATATGAACACCACACCCTGTCCACTGGGCTTGGATTCAGTGGAGTTCCACATCCTTTTAACCTGACCACTTCCCTTTCCACCAGCTACGATCTTACAGTTTCAGTGGCACTGCTGCTCTCCCTTGGGTGCTGGAACAATTGTGTGGAAGCCAGGAGGTACCTCTATCTGGCGATTGGGGCTTCCTGCCAAGGCTGTGCAGTGACCGGACTCATGTACCAGTGCAGGAATAGCAGTCCTCAGCCATGTCAGGGCACAATGTTCTTCCATGTGATTGTATATCCAGTAGAGGGACCTGTTTGTCCAACACCTTTCTGGGTAAGTCCAGATATACTTGTGCCTTCCAGATTGCTGCTTTGCTGGAGATAAATCGAGGTGGTCCCACAGTTCTCCTGTAACTCAGAATGTGCTGTGGTTTGCTGTCATAATGGTTCCACCAAGAATGAGAACATATCTGATCCCGTGGCTCTACTGCTCCTTTTTTTTTTTTTTTTCTTTTTTTTGTGCTGGAAGCTGGATGCTCCAAAGGCTGGTGAGTAGCCCTGTCTGTGGTTTGGAGCTACTTGCTGGGTATTTGAAACTGCATTTCCACTTTTCACCACTTGATAAAATAATAAAAAAAAAATGACAGAGGGAAAATTTTCACAATTAAAATGAAAATTATTTAGCAATATGTTGTTAAAATCGGTCTTAAAATTAGATGGAATATTCTAGGACTGATGATGATCATATTATTATGGGATACATATTGCCTCACCTTACTTATTCATTTCATACTGATTTAATTAAATCTAACTTTTCTAGACATGTGGTGGTTTGAATAGGTTTGGTTCACATAAACTCATGAGTCTGAATGCTTGTTCCACAGGGAGTGGCACTATTAAGAGGTGTGGTCTTCTGGGAGTAGATATGGCCTTATTAGAGAAAATGTATCACTGTGGGGGAGGGCTTTGAGATCTCCCATGCACAAGGTCCACCCAGTTTGGAAGACAGTCTCCTTCTACCTTTGGATCAAGATGTAGAACTCTCCGCTCCTTCTCCAGCACCATGTCTTCCTGGATGCTGACATGCTTCTTACCACATGACAATAAACTAAATTTGAAACTGTAATCCAGCACAGATTAAGGTTTTTCTTTATAAGAGTTGCCTTGATCATGATGTCTCTCCACTGCAATGAAACCCTAACACAAGCCATTTCATTCTCATTTTCCCCAAGGAAACAAATGATTATTGACAGAAACAGGAAGCTTTTGTCTTCCGCTTCACAGTGTCAGGTGTATGGAAAGCAATAATGTGCTGAACATTTCAAAATGTTTTCTTTGTCAAATATTAGGTGACAATAGGTGTGTGGATTTATTTCTGGGTCTTTGATTCAATTCCATTGATCAACTGGTCTGTTTCTATACAACTACCATGCTGTTTTTATTACCATTTCTCTGTAGTATAACTTGAAATCAGTGACAGTGATACCTCCAGATTTTTTTTTTTTTTAGTGTACAAGATTTATTTAGATTTTCTGGTTTTTTTTCCATATGAGGTTTTAAAGAATTGTGTTGGTGTTTCAATAGGAATTGCATTGAATCTGTATATTGCTTTGGGAGGATGGCCATTTTTATTATGTTGATTCTACCTATCCATGAGAATAGATCTTTCCATTTTCTGTTGTCCTCTTCAGTTTCTTTCTTCAAGGACTTAAAGTTATTTTCATATAGGCCTTTCACTTGCTTGGTTAGAGTTACCCCCAGGTATTTTATATTGTTTGTGGCTATTGTAAAGTGTGCTGTTTCCCTAATTTCTTTCATAGTAAAGGGTTTAAATTTTTTAACAAAAAAGAAATGAAAAATATTTGAAATTATTAACATGTTTAATCTGGTGTTGTTACTACACTATGTGCATTCATATAAAATATTACATGGTGCTCTTTAAATATGAGTTTTATGTTGTTTATGTTTCAATTAAGTATAATCAAAGCTATAAAAATGAATATTAACTAATTTCATACTAGAAAGGAAAGCAATGCCATTTACAGTTCTTTATAAGTACTTTTATTGAGACATCATTATCATACTTAATGATTGTTTAGAATCTGAAATTTTTTAATTCATGCAACCACTCATAAAATAATCCAAACACAGTGAAAATACACATATGATAGTTCAAAAATTTCTTTAATGCTTATGGATTCTCCCTCATTCCTGTCCTGGCCTCCTCACATCTCCCAATGCCCATACAAGTATGCACATGCTTTATGTTACCTATAACTGTGTTTTCCTACTTTAAAAACCTGTAACAATTGTTTGATATTCATTTTATGTTTGTGATATTTTCCCACTAAAATTCATGTATCCACTTGTCTGGTGATTGGTTTTTATAATGTTTTTACTTTTTAGATTTTATCCAGAAACCCCCTTTGAAGATTTACATGCAAGTCTTTGCATTTTAATCTGTATTCATGTTTCTTTTCAAATTTCTAGAAGTAAAAGGGCTTGGTCAAAAGCTTGGTATGTAAAAAAAGAAAATAAAAGGCAGAAAGAACACAGAATCTTTTTTTAAAAAACCACATTTGGTATGTATATTTATCTTTTTAACATGTTTGGATTATGTTTTCTAAAGTGATTTCAATATATTTACATGTTACCAACAATCCTAAGAGAATTATCATTGGTGAGGTGAAGGTACTAACTAGTTACTCTTAGTGTAACCTAATCTCTTCAAAATCTTTGCAATTCTTAATTTTGACTCATAATTAACTCAATTTTAGTTTCTGTTTATATTGTTTCTTGATTCTGCATGTAGTCTCTAAAAAACTTATAAGAATACACTTTAACATGTTTTCATATTATTCATAAAATTTGACAATTTACTTTTTAGTTACAAATTTGAGCACACAAAGATGTTAACACCATGTTTGATTAACTACTATGCATTTTAATCTGCTTCAAACTTATCAAATGTTGACAAACCTTGTTTCACCTGTTTTCTTGCTTGTTTCTACGTTCCCAAGTTACCATCAATGTTCAAACATTGTGTTGATACAACACACACATGCACACATACACACACACACACACACATTCACACACACATACACACACATTCACACACACGCACACACACACATTCACACACACACACACACACACACACACACACACACACACACAGGACTTTAGCAATTATGTATTGTCGCTCAGTACATTTTCAAAAAGTGTTCTAGTTGTATAGTCAGCATTACTTTAAAGATTTTCAGTGTTTCAAACTTCCAGAGACTTCTTTTTTTAATGTTTATCTATTACTTCAAGTTACATCTCCATCACAGTCCCCTCCTTCCACCCTCTCTGACCCACCCTCCCACCCTCTCTCCCTTCTCCTACCTATCCTACTCCTCTGGTGTGGATCGCCCTGCATATCAGCCCCACTCAGTTGAGCAGTCATATGAGGGCTAAGAGCTTCATCTTGTACTGGGGGCCTACATGGCAGCTCCACTAGAGCAAAGTGTCCCACTAACAGGTAACAAAGTCTATGTTCCTGTTCCTTTCAGTCTGTTGGTTGTAGGATAGTTATCCTGTACTATATGGCTAAAATCCAGTTATAAGTGAATACATGCCATGCATATCTTTCTGGGTATGGGTTACCTCACTCAGGATGAGTTTTTCTAGTTCTTTCCATTTGGCAGGAAATTGAATGATTTCCTTGTTTCTGATGGCTGAATAGTATTCCATTGTGCAAATGTAGCACTGCTTTTTTATCCATTCATAGGTTGAAGGACATTTGGGTTGTTTCCAGTTTCTAGCTATTACAAATAAAGCTGCTATGAACATAGATAGAAACTTCTTAAGTACCATCAAAAAAGAATGCCTCCCTTCATGTTCAGAACCATACTTATACTGGGAAGTTGTTAAATTTACATAATGAAATCTCATATATGTCCATTCTTACCTTATCCTTTTATATACCATTTCACATGTGAATTCATCCTTAGTGTTTGGCATAATAAATAGCTATTCATCTCATTAACATTTTATATTTTATTGTAGGAACATATCACAATAAA
Source organism: Lophiomys imhausi (assembly GCA_907164525.1). Classification (NCBI taxonomy): domain Eukaryota; kingdom Metazoa; phylum Chordata; class Mammalia; order Rodentia; family Muridae; genus Lophiomys; species Lophiomys imhausi. Next base: position 616,701 of record CAJQZJ010032455.1, read on the forward strand.
TTTACTCATTCTGTTGTTTTTGGACAATGAGATTGACTGTTTCATTGCTTCTCTGAATAGACATGTATTGTTTTGTTTGTATTAGTTTTAGTTGTGTATCTACAGTTAATTTGAACATATAAATAAAGATGAAGTTTCCTCGATTAAGTACATGGAGGATCAAGTTTAGTAGTCACTGATGATTGATACAAGTGGTTACATAAATAATATGAAGGGATTCTATGAAGTCATAGTATATACATACATACATATGTATATGAATGAGATAATGTTCTGGATAATAAACAGTAACCACTAACATATTTCTATTTTAATAGTCACTGGAAAATTCATACCATTCTCCTGCACCCAAGTACTGAAATTCCAGAAAAACAATTCTGAGACTAGATTTGTAAATGACCAAACCAATCAAGGTTTTTTGTTTTGTTTTGTTTTGTTTTTGCTTTTTTCTGATATTTTAGCAATGTTTTGGTTGCCCCTGTAAAGCACTTTTTGTTTTTACTACAATTGTAACAGTCTGTGAAAATAAAAAACTACCAGTAACAACAAAATAAAACACTCGTCTCAAGGCAGGTACATAGATGTACATAGAGGCCACAAGCCTCCCCATACACTGTGGGCCTAGTGGTTCTCTTTTCTTCTATTACAGTAATCTTTTTACAATTTACTTTAGCCTTTTCATTATTGTTAACATGTATTCTTCACAACAAAGTGCCTCCATGGTCAGAGCTAGACAAGAGCAAAACTCCATTGCCATGTAAGACTTCAAGCTTCATTGACAAATCAATACTGCATCTCTATGAAACTAGTATATCTTAACAGTATTTCACAAAGGTCCTAACCCACCCTATCTTTATGTAAGTTTAAGACCAATTCAATAGATGTATAGATCTGAAAAAATTCTTCAAAGGTCAAGAAATGCCATTGAAGTTTTGAGACAAGTTCATAGCAAAAAGACACAGATCATGAAAATGTTACCACCTCATTTTGCCTAATTAAAGAAGTTCATGACTGATTAACACCTTTAGTTAGTGACTGGAATAACACACCAAAATTCATCTTCTACACATCCATTACTTAAAAGTGGTTAAAATTTTGTGTGCTCATGTCTTTCTAGCTTTTATATTTATTTCTGTGAATTGTCAAAAGACTATCCATGAACACAAAATAGGCAACTGTACTATCCTGTGTGATTTTACTAATTATTGCTTCTTGTGAATAAATATTTCTTTTTTAACTCTTTTTTATGTTTATTTATTACTTCAGGTTACATTTCCATCAGAGTGCCCTCTTTCAACCCCTCCCAGTCCTGCCCTCCCACTCTCTACCACCTACCACTTCCATCCCACTCCTCTGGAGTGGAGTGTCCCTACATATAAGTCCTCCACCCCAGTTCAGCAGTCATATGAGGGCCAAAAGCCTCCCCATATGCTGTGGGCCTAGAAAGCAGCACCAGTAGGGAAAATTGCCTCATTAACAGGAAAAAGGGGCTATGTTCCTGTTCCCTTTGGTGCATTAGTTGTAATATAGTTATTCTGTACTATATGGCTAAAATCCAATTATATGTGAATAGATGCCATGTGCATCCTTTTGATTCTGGGTTAGTCACTCAGGATGGGCTTCTCTACTTCCATCCATTTGGCTGCAAATTGCATGATTTCGTTGTTTCTGATGAGTAGTATTCCAATGTGTAGATGTAGCACAATTTTTTTTTTCATCCATTCCTTGGTTGAGGGACATCTGGGTTGTTTCCAGTTTCTAGCTTACAAATAAGGCTGCTATGAACATAGATGAGGAAACTTCCTTGTGATTTGGTGAGGAATCATTTGGATGTATACCCAGAGGTGGGATGGCTGGGTCTTGAGGTAGAGCTATTCCAAGTTTTCTAAGATATCCCCACACTGATTTCCCTAGTGGTTGTACAAGCCTGCACTCCCACCAGCAATGGAGGAGTATTCCCCTTTCTCCACACCCTCGCCAGCATGTGCTGTCATTTGAGTTTTTGATCTTAGCCATTCTGACAGGTGTGAGACGGAATCTCAGAGTCATCTTGAGTTGCATTTCTCTGATGATTAAGGATGCTGAGCATTTCTTCAAGTGTCTGTCAGCCTTAGGGATTCCTCCTTTGTGAATTCTCTGTTTAGCTCTGTTCCCCATTTTTTGATTGGATTATTTGGTTTCTTGGCATTTAATTTCTTGAGTTCTTTGTCAATTTTGGATATTAGCCCTCTGTGAGACGTAGGGTTGGTGAAGATCTTTTCACAATCTGTAGGTTGCTGTTTTGTTCAAATGACAGTGTCTTTTGCCTTACAGAAGCTTTCAGTTTCATGAGGTCCCATTTATTGATTGTTGGTCTTATATCCTGAGCCACTGGTATGTCACTTCTTAGTTTTGGAAGCTGCTGGGCCTGCACTTCCTATATAATCATATATATTTATCCCTCTCAGGTCTCTGAGGTGGTTGAAGAATAGATATCTAGAGTCTCATAGTTAAATTTTGAGTTGTTTAGGAATCAAGAGGGTGTTCTCGATCTAAGAAGATATTTTTAAAATTGTGAGGCAAGTTAGTATGAAAGCTGAATTAGATATAGAACTTTAAACTCATGGAGATGGTTAGATAGTAGAATGTTAAAGTCAGGTGCCAAATACATATGGACTGGACATTGGGAATGTATGCTAAGCCATATAACTCTCAGAATTGTGTCCTATTTATTTCAGTTGTTTTGTACTATATTTATTGGTGTAAGAGAAAGAACCATTTGTTGGACTGAAAGGGGGAGCTGTTGGGGGGAAAAAGATATACCTTAAACTAAAAAAAAAAGGGTAGAGGATGGGGGGTTGAGAGGGAAGAGAGTGGAAGGGTGGGACAAGAGGGGGGAGTAGGGAGGGGATTGTGATTGAGATGCAACTGGAAGAAATAAAAAATAAATTATAAAAAAAGAAATTCACAAAAAAGAAAGAAAGAGAAGAAAAAGAAAAACAATTAAAAAGTAAAAGAACAAGTTCTTCATAAAAAAAAATAACAAAACTGTAAACAACCCAGATGCCCCTCAACTGAAGAATGGAATAAAAATCTATGGTGCATCTACACAATGGAATGCTACTCAGCTATCAGAAACAAGGAAAATATGCAATTTTTAGCCAAATGGATGGAACTAGAAAGGCTCATCCTGAGTGAGCTAACCCAGACTCAGAAGGATGCACATGGCATCTATTCACTTATAGTCAGATTTTAGCTATATAGTACAGGATATCTATACTACAACCAATGCACCAAAGAGTACAGGATATCTATACTATAAACAATGCACAAAAGGGAACATGGACTTAGATTTGTTTGTTTGTTTTCTCTCCCTGTCATTGAGACACTTTTCCCTGGTGGTACTGCCTTGTAGGCCTCCAGTGTATGAAGAGGCTCTTGGCTCTCACATGACTGCTGACCTGGGGTGGGGGAATGTTATGTAGGGACCCTCCACTGCAGAGGAGTGGGATGGAAGGGATAGGGAGTAGAGGGTGGGAAGGCGGGATTGGGAAGGTTGGAAAGAGGGCACTGTGATGGAGATGTAATCTGAAATAATAAATAAACATAAAAAACTAAACAAAATAAAATGCTAACTGATCTTGAGTGAACTAACCCCGACTCAGAGGGATGCACATGGCATCTATTCACTTATAGTCAGAGTTTAGCTATATAGTACAGGATATCTATACTACCACCAACGTACCAAAGGGAACACGGACATAGATTTTTGTTTGTTTGTTTGTTTGCTTTATCTCCCTGTCATTGAGACACTTTTCCTGGTGGTACTGCCTTGTAGGCCTCCAGTGTATGAGGAGGCTCTTGGATCTCATATGACTGCTGACCTGGGGCGGGGGAATGTTATGCAGGGACATTCCACTACAGAGGAGTGGGATGGAAGGGTTAGGGGCAGAGGGTGGGAGGGTGGGACTGGGAAGGATGGAAAGAGGACACTATGATGGAGATGTAACCTGAAGCAATAAATAAATAAATTAAAAAAAGAAAAAAATTATCCCTATCTGCAGATGATATGATAGTATACATACGTGACCCCAAATATTCCACCAGTGAATAAATATTTCTATGTTGAGTAATGGATGGCTACAATGATTGCAAATATAAAACAATTAAGTTTCCCTGAGGTGACAGTGGAGCAAGCAGTAAAATTGAAACAAATACAAAGTCTGATTTATGAGTCTATAATGTAACTAGAGATATGCTATTAGTAGTTTAAAAACAGCAACCTACCCTTTTCTGATTTATGGTCCACCTTCTGCTCAGTCTATTACAAAACAAAGGACAAATGGTAAAAATTGATCCTTTGTAATGCATTGATACCAGCAAGTACTAATTATTTTTGGAGGTGATTGTATACAAGATAAGGAAATCGAAATGAGAATGGTCCACCTGAGAATGGATACTTAGCTTATTATATGCAACTTACACATATTGTAAGAAGAAATGTAGCAATGTGTACAGATATCACAATATTTCTGAAAAGTTGGGCTTAATATCTAACATTTAGTATACAAATTTTCCTTAAGTATTAAATCACCTGGTATGTCACATTTAGAATTGAACCTGTTTTTTTGTTTTTTTTTTTTTAAGTCTTCTATTTTATCTTGAGGCTTGGGTCTACTCTTACTTTTGCATATTATAAAGACTACTAAATAGTCTGCTTATTTAGTAACTGGTGAATTATTATCCTGATCACACATCATCATCATCCAAACAACAATAAAATGTATAACCCTTAACTCTATCACTAGATTAAAGTGTTTAGAAAAGTTATTGAGACATGTATATTTGGCATATATATCTATTTATATGTATATACATTTGGAATATATATTATATTATACTATACTATGTTATGTTATATTATGGAATATATATATTCTAAAATATATGAATAAAATGTACTTAGTATTTATACTGTTATTTGTATGTATGTTTTCAAGGATGACCAGTTGGTATTTGCTAACCAACTGGTGCTCTCTTCCATTGTAAGAACATCTCTTCTACTCTCCTTATTTCTTGGTTACCTGCAGTTCTTTGTGGAGGATTGACACTTCATTGGCTTTCTTCTTGTTAATTTTATCATGCCCATTGCTGTTGAGTTTGTTAAGTTCATGATTGCCATGAGGTTGTCACCTCTCATACAGTAAATGTCTCTCTGCCGTAGATGGAGAACATAACAGAAAACCACAACCAATCAAAACCCAGCCATACAAATTCTAGGTATGTATCCAAATGATTCATCACCAAACCACAAGGACGTTTCCTCATCTATGTTCATAGCAGCCTTATTTGTAATAGCTAGAAATTGGAAGCAACTCAGATGTCCCTCAACCAAGGAATGGATAAAAAAAGGCAAAACAAAACAAAACAAAAATACTGGTACATCTACACAATGGAATACTACTCAGGCATCAGAAACAACGAAATCATGCAATTTCCTGTCAAATGGATGGAACTAGAAAAACGCATCCTGAGTGAGGTAACCTAGATGCAGAAAGATATGCATGGCATCTATTCACTTATAATTGGATTCTAGCCATATAGTACAGAGTAACTATACTACAGCCATTGCACCAAAGGGAGCAGGAACATAGACTTTGTTACCTGTCAATGAGACACTTTGCCATGGTGGTGCTGCCTTATAGGCCCCCAGTGTATGAGGAGGCTCTTGGCCCTTATATGACTGCTGAACTGGGGCAGGGGACTGATACTTATGGACACTCCACTCTGGAGGATTGGGATGGAAGGGATAGGGAGTAGAGGGTGGGAGGGTGGGATTGGGATGGGTGTAAAGAGGGCACTGTGATGGAGATGTAACTTGAAATAATAAATAAACATAAAAAAAACAAAATAAAATGCAGACTTTTTTGGAGCCCAATCCAATATGATACATCTACAGTTAAACTTCTGCACATAAGGCTCAGAGATCACTGCTGAAGAGGGTGTGGAACGATTGTAGGTGCCAGAGGACTATGAAGTTTTTTGTGAGATTATAGTTATAAACAATGTGATTTACCAGTCACTTGCCTACAAGATATATCAGTAGAATATTGGCACAAATATTATGGGATAAACTAACCACTTTTTGCTTGGATTTAAAATTAAGGCTCATTCCATGAGGCAGGATCTATACTTCACACTCATAAATTGGCCAAAATTCTGAGACTACCTAGATCATGGGGTTAAGGCAAAAACCTAATGCTATTATTCTGCTTAAAAAAAACAACAACAAAATGATTCTTAATAACACACTGCTGTACCCATGTATCAATGTCACAATCAAACACATCAGAGAAGTTTCTTGTAATAGTTAGGAATTAAGACAGAGATACACAACTGGACAATTCATAGAGAATGAGAGACTTTGAAGCACTAAGTCCTAAGTGATATATACATTCAAAGTCCTCCCCTCAAGAAGGGTCAAGAAGCTTTGTGGAAGAGGAGCAGGGATGTTTGTATGTGCAAGAGACTCTGGATGAATCAAAGGAAACAGTTTCTTTCAGATACAGCAGGACTGATGCCTAATCCCATATGAGCTCAAAAAGACTATGACGACAGAGGCATTTACTTCTGTTCACTTATTCTGCAAGAAAATAAGTAGTTGTTTCCCCTCATTATTTTCCATATTTGGTAACATTGCTGGTTTATACTCTTTTAAATCAACTTCTAGAACTAATAAAATTCTAACTGGAAATATTCTAAACTTCAGTTTCCATTATAAAGTTTATAGAGACATCAAGACAGCAAAACAAGTTGAACCAGGCAAGAAAACAGACATATAGAAATTTACTCCTCAAAGATTAAAGAAAATTCTTACAAAAATTAAAGAAATGCATCACTCAATAGTATAAGTATTATAGAAGAAACAATTGGTTGGATTTGTTAGAAAAATCAGCAAAAAATTTCTATCCCTTAAATTATTGAAGCTTAACTCTTTGGTTTACAGTGTTACTAGACTCTATGGCTACAGTTACACGAACACGAAAGCCTCAGGGCTTTAACAAAAGGAACCAGTATAAAAGTTGTCCTCGGAAGTTGACTTTGTGTTTTCCTTTGATATGAGGAAATGGTTAAGAGCAAAATGATGTGAAATTTTAAATATTCTTTTCTTCACTATTAGCTCAATCTTTCCTAAACTATTGATGCAATGAAATAGGCTACAGAAATGAAAACAGAACAATTTTTGTCTTCAAGATATTCATACAGGAAAGGTGAAAGCAAGCAAAGAGGCAGGAAAAGAACAGATTTAGCAAACATGGTGACATATGGGATCATAACAGAAAAGGATTTGTTGAAGCAGTCCAGAAATCACAGGTCTTTGTGTAACAGGATCTGTTGTAGTGTATATCTTTTTCTTTCTTCTGGTCCCACCTTCCCACTCACTTCCCCCAGAGCCCCCTCTGCCTGGTACCAACCCACTCTCACACACTGCCTGTGTCCAAGTTAATTGGCTATGTAGGTCTTCTTGTGGTGTCCTTGACTCCTCCAACTCCCTCAAAGCCTTCACCTAACTCTTCCACAAGATTCTTTGTGTTTCACCTAATGTTTCGCTGTAGGTCTCTACATCTGTTTCCATTATCTGCTGGATAAGGCCTCTCAGATGGCAGTTATGTTAGGTTCCTGCCCAGTTATCTCTTGCCATCCACTTCTGATATCTATTTTAATTCCCCTATTTAGTGGGATTCAAACATCATCTCTTGAGTCCCCCTTGTTACTTTGTCTTTTCCTAACAGGTTCTGCTGTATTCTTAACGTACACACCATTAAATAAAATCCCATAACTAGTGATTTAGAAGCCAAAAGAGGTTAGTAAATAAAATAAAAAATTTTTAAAATAGCTCACATATTTTACATTCTCCATTTGCTCTAGATCAAAAACGTTACACAAAACTAGGGAAATGAGACAGATTTTCAAGTAGGTGAGCTACAAATTTCTTGACACATTAGTTGATGAAGGTAAATAGTGCTATTTTCTACTTCATTAACTTCATGCGATAAGCACTCTGATCTTAAAAATGTGTTTTATTTGGAAAAAAGGAGATAGGATACAAAAAACTCACTTTCCTATAGTTATTGGGCCTCATATTACTGCTGTGCTTCTTAAATCCAGATCTATTAGTATTATCTAGTATTTGGGTAATTGGACTTCTCCTGTTTTTTCTTTCTTTCTTTCTTTTATCTAAAAATGTGACAAAACAAGATGAAGATGATGTCTCTTGAAGGGCAATGGGATTCATGAATCATCTGACAGAGAAATCTGGATTTGTTCTGTCATTTTATTTTGTTAACAATCTGTATCTATACAAAAGACTGTCATTCTCCCACCCATGTAAACCTTTCTTCTTAATTTAACTTCTGGCAATTCCTAACAGTGTATAGGATTTGACAATGGCATTGCTAATCTGGACTATGTTTGCCACAATTTACTCTTCATTTCCTTTCTCGCAAGCTAAGTAGACTGTGATTAGCTACACAAAATTACCATATTAAGCTTATATATTCTTGAGCCTAAGGAGTTGATCTGCCTCTTAAGTCCCTGGGAATTATGGCACAGGATATGCACTAGCACTGCTGAAAATGTGCAGCCCCGTTATTTAGTATGGATAGGGAATATGTTCTTCATACAGGAGAGATAGTTTCTTTAGATCAATGATTGTCAGTATTTACTGTGTTCTTCAGAGACACACACTTGTCAAATGGTGCTTCTATGAACAATATGATCCCTGACATCCTTAGGCAGGAGGATGTGCAATTTCTTGTGTGATCTTCCTATTTCATATTCATTCAGAAGTGCACATCTAAATGCCAGTGTGCAGAATGCTAGTAGAAGAATGAACACATTTTTTGCTACTTAAAAGAAAAAAGAAAACAAAAACAAACAGAATATAGGAGTTGGGAAAAACAGTGATTAAAAATGTTTTCACTAACAAATTAAGTACCTCCTCCCTCTCAGCAGGATGAGGTTGTTGCAGCCCTAGACTTCCCAGCTTAGAACTGTAGGAATGCATAGCATCTAAGATTATAGAACTGAAGGTTTTATGTGGCCATTTCTGTAGAACTGAAACATTCCCACCTGGAGAGAGTGAGAAGGCTCATGATACTGGAGGCCCCAAAATTCACATGTCTGGGAAAACTGAAGCTTCCAAAATTCATAGAGTCACTTCCTGAGGTTAAGGAAACAGTAAATATATCTGGGGAACAGACAAGAGGTCTGAATGCCTGGAGGAACATCTGTTACCTAGAGAGCCTCCTACAGGCCCTGCATAGTATTCCAAAGTTACAGCTTCCATCATTTACCACACAAGCTGGAGCCAGTTTCCCTGTGATATTTTTCATGCTCCTGTAAGGAACCCTCTACCCATACTCTTATATTCAGTCTCAATAAGCTCATTGTTTTTCCATTTTGTACTTTGGAAAAATATTAATAAAATGGCTACTTTGCTGCCTGTAAAATAGAACATTTTTTTTAAAATACTTTATTTTTTTTTCTTCAAGTTACATCTCAGTAACAAACCCCTCCCTATTCCCCCTTCCTATCCTGCCCTTCCACCCTCTTCCCCCCAGAAGTTTCCCCTTTCAGTCCAACAGATGGTTCCTTCTCTTATAACAGTATTATACAAAACAATATATATAAATATGCCACATTTATGAGAGTTAAATGGCCCAGTATACCTTCCCAATGTCCAGTTTATACATATTTGGCCCCTGACTTTAACATTCTACTATCTAACCAACTCCATGAGTTTAAAGGTCTATATGTGACTCAACATTCATGCTATCTTGCAACACACTTTTAAGAGTATCTTCTTAGATCTATAATACCCTCTTGATTCCTAAACAATTCAAAATTTAACTATGAGACTCTAGCTGTCTATTCTTCAACCACCT
>CAJQZJ010032455.1:627026-646565 GCA_907164525.1 Lophiomys imhausi
ACTGTCATAGTAGCTAACAAAGTGACATGTTTGCATGACTAGGAGTTTGTTTTAACTATCCTAGACCGTTTTAGATGGTTGGTATCAAGAGGTCAGAGCTTCGCATTTTATTTTTAAGTATCTCTAGGTATGATACCATTAGGAAGCGTTACCTTTAAATTTGTATCAATATTCAAAGATCTATTCAATTGTGGTTAAATATACTCTTAATTATGTATCAATATACCAAGATCAATGCCTATGTAGCCCAATATAATCTTAATATTACGTCCATATACAAGGGTCAATACCATTGTGGCCAACTATAATCTTAATTTTGTATCAATATACAAAGATCAATACCGATGTAATCCAATACAATCTTATTTTTGCACAATAAACAATGGTAAAATAGGACATATATTTATGAAGTTGGTAGTAGATTTTTATTAAGAAGGTATAGAGAACAAGAGGCAAATCCTATACTTTGTGATAACACCCAGTAGAAATGATACATTTTGGTTCTGATTAAATTAAGGATTTTAATGACTAAAATAAAAGAATACAGACATCACCAATTTAGAAGAATCTGAGGATGTTGTGAAGTTCATAACTAAAAGCAAAAGAAAGTAATATTTTTTATCTGTATGATGAAGTGTCAATAGCTGTGGAAATGATATGCCTAAAATTAGGGCTCAACATATGCTTTTAAAGTTTGCTAACATTACTAAGTGCAATTTTTATTCTAGTTCTCTGTCAGGTAACAATAAGTCAAATGGAAAGACTATTTAGAGCAAATATTTTCATCCTATTAGATATATAAATGTGAACAAGCCAGAGTCATCTAAGGGGAAGAGAGCCTTCAGAAGAGGTTTCAGTGATTTCCTGAGCCCTCAAATTATTTGGTTTCTTAAATGGAGTTCATGATCTATTACCAAAACTAAGGACCAAGCATCATTTTGTGTTAATGTTTTATGAGAGACTGAGAATAACAAGTTTCAGAGACTGAGGATGGAAGGGATGTGGTTTTCCAAAGTGGCTGAGTTGACGACCATCAGTGATTGCTTCTTTTTTTATAGGAGGAAGATGGGCACAGCATAGGTACGACAGCGCCAAATACAAGCAACCATTGGAGTAGTTATCTTCTGGGTATCCTATTGCTGTTTATTTCAGTTAGATTCAACCAGGAGTGGCAAATTATAGCCTGTGGGCTAAAGCTGGCCTATAGTTTGTTTTTATATCATCTGCCAGATAAAAAAAAAAGCTGTTGCAGTTTGTAAAAATTCATGACAGAGAACGTATGCTTTCCATAAACCATGGAATGCATACCCTCTGTCTTCTTACAAGAAAAAATTTACTACTTTCAGTCCATGAATTAGACATCCAATATGTCATTTGGTCGGTATTTGATGTTTACTAAGGTTTCCTAACAACCTGGCCCGATGTTGCATTTAGTGATGCATCAGTGAGTAAAGAAATAAGACACAGTGAATGTAATAACTAGAGGTAACAGCTGAATAAAGTGAACAAGTTATACAGAATGACAAATATTAGTAAATAACATGTGGGAAATAGAAGACTGGCAAGTGCTGCAGGATACATTGTTTATTGAGAAGAGTGGGAGTGGATTGTGCTGAGTTCACTCAAAGGTGTTCATTGGGGCAGCTTTGGAGGAGGTGAAATAGTCAGGCCTGTAGGTCTTAGGAGACACAGTATAACAGGAAGGTAGACAGAGTAAACAGCCTGAGGTGAGGTCTTCTCTTCAAGGAAGATTGAGAAGGATAATTAAGAATTGACTCTGTATGTAGATCATCTATGTTTAAACACTCTGAGGCACGATTCATCTATAAAATGTTTATTTTAAATCTTGGCACAAGCCAATCTATCTTTATGCTATTAAAATCTGCCCAAGCTTAATGAAGTATCTTGATTTTTGATTTAAAATGTTATACACAAGTGTGCTGACCCAGTAATTCCACTGAAGTGCTCGGTTCCTAAGAGGATGTCAGTATGACAAGGCATAGATAAGAATTATAAAAAAAAGAAGAAGGGAAGAGGATGGGGGGTTGAGGGGGAGGAGGGGGGAAGGGTGGGACTGGAGGGGGGAGTAGGGAGGGGATTGTGATTGAGATGTAACTTGAAGAAACAAATAAATTATTAAAAAATAAAAAAATAAGAGAACAAAAAAAGAATTATAAACTGTCATAATGTCTTGTTTTGCAGATAGTACAATATGAAAGAGATAAATAAATGCAGCTTTGAACTGTACCTACTTGTGCATATTATATCTAAAGAAAAATTTATCACTAAAAATGTAAATTATTTAAATGGTTCATAATAATCCTGTGTGATTGATTTATCACAGATCAGGGGGAGGAAGGCTTTTAATGCTTTACTCTCCAATCTAACAATTCTTTTGGATATGTGACCATTTTAACTTAGGGAAATTAATTTAAACAAAAACAAACACCCAGTACTTTGGGTGGAGTAGTTACATTTCAAATGCTCTTTAGCCACAGTGGCTAAACTTTATTATGTTTAATAATGTATCTCCTGGAATATTTCTATCCACACAACAACATTCATTGGAAATGCCTCCTTCAACAGAGTTATCCATAAAGTGATACTTAAGAGAACTTCACTGAAGACCTAGGATTGTGAGAACAACAGAATGAAGATCCCTACAAACTTATGTGTTTCATTCAAGAGAATAATATATGAAACAAACTGACTGGTTAAGCATTTAGTACAGAAAATGCCTTTATCTGGAGTAAATTCAAATGAATGACTGAGTATAATATGAATTATAAGGATAAAGAGTGGTATGGTAGTGAAATGAACAATTTCACAGTATCAAAACTTATTGTAGCAATTTTCTTCAAAGTTAATTTAGTGTTACCTTCTTTCTCCTGATAAATAATATATTCAATTTTATAAGTCTAATACTGTTATTGAAATCAGTTTATTTTCTCTTTATCCATTTCTGACTCTCTTCACTCCCTGTTTTATGATATGGTAATGTTTTAAATCATCTTTAAAAAATAATTGGCCAGAATAAAGAGCAAATAGTGCAGGGTTTTTGTTGCTTTTTTGTTTTTGTTTGTTTGTTTTGTTTTTTTTGTTTTTGTTTTTGCTTCAAGGTAACAGTGTGATTTCCTTAATTAAGAGAACATAATTTTCTAGCACCATAAATGAGGCCAGTAAAAGAGCAGGAAGTAATTTTGGCTCTGAACTAAAGAAATATAGGTTCAAATGTTTCATCCCTGGGGATTCAAAAGGCAAGTAAGAAAAGGATAAACTTCAAGGCTCCAACCCACAGTCTGTGGTAGTCTCTGAAGAAACCTGGACATTGAACGATGACATCATTCAGACATTCCAAATCCTTCTTTTCTTACAAAATTTGTGATGGATTGGAAAAAGGGGGCAAATCAAGTTTTTCACATATGGGGAAATTGAACATAGAGGCCTTAGGATTTGTGTATGAGATTACACAATTGTAATAAAGACCACAAAATAGAGTTGAAGAAGTCAAGCTAGAGAAAATTGTATCTTAAATCCAATCGTAGTCAAGATGAATTGAAGCTGCAACTTAATGATCATAATTTTCTTTCTCAGGTTCATGACCAAAACTTAAAAACAAATAATTAGCTTAAATTTTTAATGTAAGGAAATGAAAAAATTGTCCATGAATGCATTTTGATTTACATACAACAAGATTTATGAACTGGGACACCCATGCCATCTCTTTTTGTAGGTTTACATGCTAGATAGCAAGTATTGACAATCCTGTTGATATGCTTGAGAAAGATATTTTCTTATAAAATGTATATTTAGTAAGTTGAATGTCAAAACTAGGATGATTTACAACTTGTCCTTATGGTTGCATTTTTCAATTTTCAGACAATAAACATTTAATGACTTCGTAAACAAGAGTGTGTAGAGCTGAAAATACTGTAAATAAAGACATTCTTTTTGAGATGTGTTTGATTTTGTGTTTGGCTGAGTAGAAATATGTGGAAAAGCTCACAACATTCACAAATGCTGAACAATTCTTTGATGTTCTGTTATGATACTGAAACAGATATTGCTATATTCTTGGTTACATTTCTAAGAAGGCCTGAAGTATCAAATTAATAAGCCCAAATAAATTTAAAGGTCCTTGTAACATATACTTCTACATTTTCACAAAAAATTATTATGCAGAAAATAAATACTAAAAACTCTTATTTGATATTTTCTCCCCAAATCTCATATCTTACACTTTCTTTGCTCAGTAACATGTAGCTAGGACATAAGAAATTCCTGACATGTTCACTGATGTTTTTGCTACCTATATACCTCAGGTCTACAATATTGGGTTAAGAAGACAGTTAATCAGAAAAAAATAAGCATAAAAAGAAACATAAAAGAAAAAAAATATCAAAAATATTTATTGGAGGCAGTCTTCAACTTACAGATTTAACATGAAATTTTTACAAAGCTTTTGCTTCACAACAGAAGATGGTGGGAAAACACATTGCTTCAATTCAGGTCGAATAATCATTTTTTTTCCATTGAATGATTGGACGTCCTGCTTTCTTCCACAGAACAACAGTTACTCAGCAGAGTATAATTATTTCACAGTCAATTGAATACACCAAACAGGCATATTTATTAAATCTGATTTATGGTGCATACTTGCAACACCACATGGAGCAAGACTTCGCCTTCCACCAAACCTGAAGGCAGCAAAACTGTCAAAGAATTTTGTGCCCCCCCCCCCACCGTAACTGACATAAGTTTCAGCCATGTTTTTGTATCTTGGAACCATAATTAGCTTTCTCTTATGAAGTTTAATGCAAACAGAAATGTGGTATCTGTGGAGAAGATCCATAAAAATTTTATGGCTTCAGTTCATGCCCTGATTCTTTATGTGGTGAGTAAGTACATTTTTCATTAGTCTATCCCACAAAGCGAAGAGACTGTCTACCTTTAAGTAATGACCCTCTATATAAACTCAAACTGGTTCTCTTTTTACTTCAATAATCAATAATTATTTATATGCGTAATTATTCAAGGTCAAGCAAGAATTTTTTTATGATGTGACCTTCATAAGAACATGTAGCTCTTTGTTTTTGAAGATATTGCCCTGTCCTTTCTTAAGAACATGTCACCGTCTCACACATTGGTGGGATTTTCAAATCTTTGACTGCTTCCAGTGATGGTTCTTTAGTCCCATCCTTGAATTTAACACAGGCTCCAAAAAAGACATAAGTCAAGTATCTCTTTTAGATGCAAAAATTATTCCAGATGAATATGATGCAATTATTTTAGAAGGGACACAATTACATAATAGGTAATTTTTGTGGAATTTTCTGATTAACTGTGTGCAATGTATATGTTTTTCTTATTAATTGCTTCATTTCAGGCAATTTCATAAGAGGATAAAATCTTCTGATTTCACTCAAGACTAGAGGAAGTATGTATTTAGAATTAATGACCCATTGTCAGCCCTTGACCTGTCAGTAATTTTTCATCTTCAAATGCTGAGAACAAGCTGGCATAGGAATCAAAAAGCAAGATTTCTATATAACTTTGACTTTGAAATCAAAAAGGCTGTTTCCTCCTTCTGCAGTACCCGTCCACAGAAGTTCATGTTGAGGGTCTCAAAGCACAGTAAACTAACACATTAAGGTAAACAGATGTTTTCTGTATTAATGGTATCAAGCATCTGGCTGCAGGCCAACACAAGTCTGTAGAGCCATTTCCACTGGCCTGCAGGTTAATGTGAAAACTGACTAAACAGTCTCTCCTGCTAATCTTCTCTTCCTGGAGATGATGTTTCTCCCCCTGTGTGATTCATGCAAGAACTGGAGGGAGAGAGGCCATTTTAGAGATTTAATTAATTCTTAGTAGCAGTTTATTTAATTACCTGTTTAAATTATAAAATATACAATATCTGAGATGCTAGACTCTAAACTGAATATGATTTAGAGAATTAGGAAAACATAGAAATAAATTCTCTTAAACACTAGAATCAGCTTGGTATCTAATTTAATCTTTATTTAAAGAACCTCAATTCCCGGGAGACCATGAAAGTAGGTTGCAGGCTGCCTCCTAAACAGTAAAGGAATGAAGCTAACGTCAACTAACAATAAGTGCAATTACAATCTTCTCACATATTACATACTTTAGTCATCATAATTTTTATCATATGGAATGGCTTCCATTTGATCTTTACTGTAATGAGAACTCCAGAATAATGTCAATTTAATGTTTATGCTGGATTTTGGTCTCCATTCAGTGTAAATGAATTTCAATAAAATAAAAAGTATAGTCCCTTACACTATTATTTTAATGATGTAAATCTTATGATTTAGAAAAATGATTTATTTATGAAAATGTGTTAGATATCCACTTTTATAGAAAAATATAATTTTTTTTGTTCTTACTTATTAGTAAATCCTTTGCCTCTCAACCTTTTATTTTTGTTATCATCAATGCCAATAAGTGCCATAATGATACATGTATGATTCTTCCTTTTATTCTTTTATTTTTCCTTTCAGTTGTTTACTTATTATTAACCTATGGAATCTTTATGTGGTTAAACTTAAAGAAAACATATATTTGTAAAAGTAACTGTTACTTGCCAGACATAATTGTTATCTTAAAGGCTTCCTGCTTCTGTCTGCTAACGTGGGCCTAATCCTGGAAGCTTCTTGCCTCTGTACAATCTTACCTACACCTAGAATGTCTTCAGCCTCTGAAACTTACTGTTGAATAAGATAACCCTTTCTGAATTTTGGCTGGCTGGCTTAAATCAGCTGTCTTGATCAAACTCTTCTCCAAGCTGACTGATCTGAACAGGCTTCTCTCAGCTTCTGACTGACTTTCTCAGGTTGGCCTCAAACTAACTCAAGAAATGCATTCTAATTGTCTGGATCCTTTTCATTTCTCTGACTTTTTCTATCTTTACCTGTGTCTAGCTTGTTCTCTCTTCAACCTGTCTCTGTAAAACTCTGCCGGTAAAACTGCCTCTGAATTCCAAGAACTGAACTGCAATGAACTCAACTCCACTGCACTTCTTCTCACCTCACTGACTCAACTGAATTGACTGAATAGAAATGACTAGAACTCAGAGATATTCATGTCTC
This sequence comes from Lophiomys imhausi, assembly GCA_907164525.1. Taxonomy (NCBI): domain Eukaryota; kingdom Metazoa; phylum Chordata; class Mammalia; order Rodentia; family Muridae; genus Lophiomys; species Lophiomys imhausi. The sequence goes on from CAJQZJ010032455.1 coordinate 634,139, forward strand.
TGTCTCCTGCATGCAGGGATTAAGAATAACTACCATCCCTGGATCTAAGCTTTTCTTTACCTGAAACTTGTTCTGTAGCAGGCTGGCCCTGAATTTATAGATATACTTGCCTGTGTCTCCTCAGATTAAGGCATGTATGTATTTCAGACACAGTAGCCATGTTGCTGTATTAAAATTTCTTGGAGCTTAGTGGACCATAAACTTTATATTTGATTGCAAATTGTGCTTCCAGGAGTCTCCCTTTTGATTATCCTGTAAAAATTCAGCTCTGAAACCATATTTATACAAGCAACAAACTGGAACTTGTCAGGTTATATTTATATGTTTGAGCATACATGTGAGAGAGTCATGGGGAATGGGTTTGTAACAACAATAATAATCAAAGAAGAAGATGCAATTTGCGAGGTGGGTAGCATGAAAGGGGTTGGAGCGAGGGTACCTGGGAGGGTCTGGAGGAAGAAAAAGGAAGAGGAAAATGTTATGGAATTTTAGTTTTATTAATAATGCAATTTAATTTTTTAAAGCTAAGTTTGATTGCTTTTAAAGTGGATGGTTTCTCCCAGCTCCATAGAATTTTCTGAAAAGGTCATTTCTGGAGGTACAGTGTGATCATACAGACAGGATGTGACTCTCAGTGAGGAAAGAGCTGCAAGTGAGGAGACTGCAAATCCTGAACGAGCTACTTGTTATTTGTTCATTTTATCTGCTTGTGCATCACAAAGCTCCTTTTCATGATTAAAAGCTTATTGCGTGTCAGGTACTGTATTTACACTTGATCCACCATGATGAAGAAGATTACCATGGCTCTTGGACTCATCTAGAGCTAGTCTTGTGAGAAACCAAATATAATTGATAACCAAGCAAATAAACAGAATTAAATTCGAAGGGTATGATTAAAATTATCAGAATGGACTTTTGTTGTTCTTTTGGTATTAGTAGAATAAACAACATATTTCTAAAGTAGGGACATTTAAACTCAAAACTGATAGGGAATAAGGTACCCATGTTGAACTTGGTAAGATGTATTGGTAAGGAAAGAGGAGCTGGATCCTTAGCTCCATGAGGAGGAGATGCTCATGGTGGAAACAGAGAGAAAGAAAAAGAACACATTATGGAAAATTGTACCCACCTGAAAGTCAGGTGATGATCTGTAAGATAAGTCCATGACCTAGGACACTTGTTTGGTGAATAATGATAGCTAAACTTTCTTATGCAGTTAAAATTACAATATACAGTTTGCATCCTTTGCTAGGAATTTACTCATTTAAATTTTATAAGCATTTACTGTCTTTCACTGTTAAATCCCCACCTCTGTTTTGTTCCCTCTCAAACTTATTTGTTCTTTAAGAACTTCATACAATGTATTTTGATCACATTCACCCTCCTCCAACTTCTGCCAGATCCACCCTCTTTTGTTTCCATCCAATACGTGTTTTCTTTTTTTAAAAATAGAATTCTTTAGTATAAATTTTTTTTCTCTTATTTTAGATATTGTATAATTACATCATTTCCCCCTGTCCACTTCTTACTACAAAGCCTCTCATATACTCTTCATTTCTTTCTTTTAAATTCATGACCTTTTTATTTAATTGTTGTTACATGAATATATATGCATATGCATATGCATATATATACATATATATATACATATGCATATATATGTGTATATATACATATACATATACATATATATGTGTATATACATATACATATACACATATATGTGTATATATATATATATATACACCAAAAAGCCAAGTACATTTTGTGCTGCCCATCTACTCTTGGATGTGTGAACTAAGTGGAGTGTTGTTGTTCACCAGGGACTGCATCCTTAAAGAAAATCAACTCACTTTCTCACAGAAGTTATCAATTGCAATAGCTCTTTAGGTAAGGAAGTAATTTTCTCCATGCTTGAATGTTCTCTATCTTAGCTTGTAAAGGTCTTGTGCATGTTGTATCTACTTCTTTGGAATCATCCTTACAACTGCCTTGTTGTGTTTGGGAAACATTGTGTCTTTATAGTAGACCACTTCTGCCTCTTACATTTTTTTCTACTCCTTCTTCCATAAAAATCTATCCTTGAGCTTTCGGAAGAGAAGTTGTCATACTGTTGTCCCATTTAGGACTGAGAAATATGAAGTTTCTTTTCTGTACCTTGACGAGTTGTGGAACTCACATCTTCTGTACTCATCTGTACTCAGAGAGTACATTTTACTACAAAAAGAGGCTTCTAAGAAAACGATAAGCAAGAAAACTGAGATTATGAAAAGCTTAGAAAGTAAGTGCACAGCAAAGGGTGGGTTAAAAAATGTTCCTCCACACTCATGCTCCTACCACTAGGACACTCCTGGAATGTCCTAATATGGAGTCAGGGTCTACTCTTTCAGTTATAGAAACTGCTATTGTCAGTGCTCAGCATGATATAGAATATATTGTCCTTTTTTGACGTTGGTGTCTCATTCATGTGAGATCATTTATTTCCCATTCAGGAATGACTTTGAAAGTAGGAGTCCTACATAAGGGGTCAGTGTAGTCAGCAGCTGGTCAGGCTCTTGGTTTATAAACTGATAATGCCTTTTTGAATCCTCACATGGTATAAAGAGCTTCAGAAGGTTCTCCCTAGGGTGAACTTAATGCAAAAACTGTTTCTATTCACAAGAGATCCCCCCTCACGACACAGTTATTTCCCAAAGGACTCATTTCCTGAAATTTCACATGATGATTAGGAAATTCAGCCTCTGGATATGAGGGATTGGGGTCACTAGCGTTTAGTTCTTTGGCCACAGTTAGATTGGGGAAGTATTTAGAAAGAGATTGAATCAGATAACAGAGATACGGAGTTGACATAGCCAAAACCAGAAAAGTTTGGAGTTTGTCATTAATTAATTGGTTTAAAGGATGGAGATTGCACATTTTCTATTAATATTAATCTCCATATAAGGAAACAGTTGAAGCAAAATAAATATCTTTAAATTCATTTTTGTTTGAAATTTTTTGAGGGCAGTAGCTTGAGATTAGGTCAGGAATAGGTGGTAGGTTTATACACAAAGATTGCAAAATCAAAATTCAGTTTGCTTGGGTGAGGAAGTTTCCTTGAATCTTCAGGAAGTCATATAGTTCACAGACTGGATTAGTGAGCAGTGGGAAGGTAGATAGAGTTATTGATTGGGACACTAGTGATTATCCAGTAAATTATGCATGACTGAATTTAAGGATCCCAACAAGATACTTTGGAGTGCTTCCCGAAAGACAAACCAACATCAATATCTCATTTTCTGAAATCATGTGAGAGGATTCTGTACGAGCAAATGGACAAAAATGGCTATTTACATTTTGATTTGGAAATAAAATACAACCAATAGATGAGACAATGAGTTCTAATATTTTAGGATTATTTGGAAAAGAGTGACTCATGCCTCAAGTATTGCACTTTTCTTTCATTTCCTTTTGTGATATGAAAATAGTTGGTAAATATTTGGCAATTAATACTTGGCAATGAGAGTAAAAGAAAATAGACCAGAATGGCAAAATGGTTAAAAATGTTAGTACAATCCTTTTATGTTCAGTCCTTTCTGGTTCGGGCCCCAAACAGGTTTACTACGACCCAAATCAGCAGGAAGTCATTTTAAGAGAGCGACGTCCCATGTCCAGAGGGTGGGGAAGGTGTTTCTCCCCACCCTTTTTGGTTATTTGATGGATAACAGAAAACTTTGTTATTTAGGGGAAGAGACTACAAGCTGTTAAATGGTCTTGTTAAATGGGTTTTGGAGATTAGACCCAGAGACTTCCTTCTTTTTCTTTTCTGTATCCTTCTTTCTCTCCTATGTAGGAGTGCAAAGACTTGAGAAAAATGGGACATAGACATAGTATGGGAAGGACCAAGAAGAAAGGACAGATTATTGAATATGCCCTTATACCTTTGTATATTGATACAAAATTAGTATTATATTTGGCTAAAGTGGTATTGACCATTGTTTATTGTGCAAAATTAAGATTGTATTGGACTACATTGGTATTGATCTTTGTATATTGATACAAAATTAAGATTATAGTTGGCCACAATGGTATTGACCCTTGAATATTGACGTAATATTAAGATTGTATTGGGCTACATAGGCATTGATCTTTGTATATTGATACATAATTAAGAGTATATTTGGCCACTTTGGAATTGATCTTTGTATATTGATACAAAATTAAAGGTAACGCTTCTTAAAGGTATTGTACCTAGTGATACTTAAAAATGAAATGTGAAGTTCTGGCCTCTTGATACCAACCATCTTAAACCGTTTAGGATAGATAAGAAATACAAACTCCTAGTCATGCAAGCGTGTCATTTTGTTATCTACTATGACAGTCTATCACAGATATTCTCTAAGCTACTCAGAAATCAAGTTGTTAAGAAACAGGCAACATTTGCTTATCTAAATACAAGAGATAGATAGGGCATCTTCAAAAACCCCAAGAGATCTGCAGAATATGGCATTCAAAGATGTTTTCTTAAATTAAGATTTTTTTTGATATCAAGACATGTCAGCTCCTGACAGCACCCCCTATTCTACTCCAAGTAGAAGATGAGCATCGAAGAATCTCCAGTGTGAAATGTTTGAATTAGTGGCAAGCCTATCTCTTGGCATGAAAAACCCCTTGCTTCAACTGTAGACAGACTGCTGTTCAAAAAGGACTAAACTTGGTAGCAGGTAAGTCGACAGCCTAGCTCTGCCAAGACAGGGTAGGTAAGTCCTTCATAATTCCTGCTCTACAATCAATGTCTGTCAGAGAAACGGGACCAAAAGGCTGAAGATTGATGCTGTAACATATGGAGAGAAAACGGGAACTGTCCAGGCAGCCACTGATATGTCATTTCTTAGTTTTGGATGATGCAGGCCCTGCACTTCCTACATAATCAGATATATTTCTCCCTCTCAGGTCTCTGAGGTGGTTGAAGAATAGATATCTAGAGTTTCATAGTTAAATTTTGAGTTGTTTAGGAATCAATAGGGTGTTCTGGATCTAAGAAGATGTTTTTAAAATTGTGATGCAAGTTAGTATGAAAGCTGAATAAGATATAGAACTTTAAACTCATGGAGATGGTTAGATGGTAGAATGTTAAAGTCAGGGGCCAAATATGTATGATCTGGACATTGGGAATGTATGCTGGGCCATTTAACTCTCATAAATGTGGCGTATTTATTTCTGTTGTTTTGTATAGTATTTACTGTTATAAGAGAAGGAACCATTTGTTGGACTGAAAGGGGAAACTGTTGGGGGGGAAGAGGGTGGAAGGGTGGGACAGGAAGGGGGAGTAGGGAAGGGATTGTGACTGAGATGTAACTTGAAGAAATAAAAAAATAAAGTAGAAAAAAAGAAAATAGACAATATTTAGACATCAAGGTCTGGAATTAACTGGGTGAATTTAGGTCTAATGCTTCAAGTGGGATACTCTGGTAGTGTTTGGCAGGTTTTATTTCCATAGTTTCAAAAAGTAGCAGCTATAGATCTAGAGCACTGTGGTGCTAATTAGCAATGATGGTAGTTGTGTGGTGTCCCCTTCTTGTCCCCAACAGCACCCAAGCCACACTGGGCTTTCCTTTCATTGTCTGAGCCACAATGCATTTTCTGCAGTCACTGTATTTGTGGGAAATGCTATAGATTGGCACATTCTTCTTGCCTCTCTTGTAGCATGGCTCCTTTAAACCTGAAAGAGAAATGGTAAAGTTTTTGAATTCATAGGATCTAGCACATGTGAAACTTTCTTCTACCTCATCACATGTACGATCCCCTTTTGCTAATTTAATTTAAATACTTTATTACATGCTGGAAGCAATAGTGAATTTTTGATGTCTATAAGACTGTCTTTAGGTTTAAGCATGAATACTCATTAAGAAATCTTCGGTAACTTAGTGCATACTTGGAACTTTGCTCAAGGCCGAAGGTAGAAAAGTCAACTAAATAGATACAATCTTTCCTGTCAAATCTACTTAATCTTAGCTTTTTTAAATGCTTGGAAGCCTGGTTTCCTCTTTATAAGTGATATATTTTTATAAAATAAGGATAATGGTGAATAGCTTTTTCATTTAATGTAATAAGTGTAGATGTAGTATTACAATTTATTAAAAGAACATACAGAGAAAATTAAGGGTAATCAACTTGTGCTATGGGTGTTGTTCAATGGTGGGTTTCCCTTAACCTGAAATAATCAGATTAAGATAGGAGCAGAAGATGAGCTACCTCATGTTCAAATGTAAATTTCAGATGGAAAGAAAACACAAAATGAAACTAAAGGAGTTGAAAATAGTGTGAATACCCATAGGAGTAGACACAACGTTTTACTGGTTGTATGCCCAAACTACTACCAGATTAACTTATAGTTAATTTCTTGCTTCTTGGAATCAAAGATTCATAATAGACATCCATTTCATTTATATAAAATATTATTTTCATTACATATTAACAGAATTTATGTATTGTTCCTGTTTACATGAAAATATTAAAATGTTTTAAAATAAAATTGATTTTACTTTCTCAAAATTTAGAGAACAGTGTTGTGAGCATAAAATTAAGTGGAAAAAGAAAGTAACTTGTTTCAAAAAATAATTGGATTATGAGATTAGAGAGATGGCTCAGGAGATGAAGTGCATGCTATTCAAGTGTGATGACCTGAGTTCAGGTGTTCAGCTTCCACATAAAAAGCTAAATGTCCAACTGTAGTCCCAGAATTAGGGAGATAGACACAAACATCCATATGTCTCGATGCCAATTAAGCAGAATTAGTAAGTTCCAGATTCAATGAGAGACTATGCCTTACACAGAGATAAAGGAAAGCATTCAACATCAACTGCTAGCCTCCACATACATGTACATAGGTACCCACACCCCTGCACCTGCAGGGACACCCACTTGGGTGAGGTAGGGAAGAGTTCTTACAGAAGCTTTTTATGTCCCTGTTTCTCAATTGTGAGTCTGCAATCATTGATACAATGCAAAAGTAGTTTTCTTTCCCTTTAAGTCAGCAGAAACACAGACCATGGACTTCCACATGATCTCTGGCATCATTAAATGCAATGAACCTCAGCATGGTCCCTGGTCACAGCACAATATCTGGGCTGATGTCCAGACAAGTCCTTCTCTGAAGCACTGGCTACGATTACCATCAGAGCCCTTGACTGCAGCACAGGCCAAGGAGGTCAACACAGCCTACAGGCAACATGGAACACAGACACCAATATGGTCTCTAGAGGCAGCCTGGACCACGTGACAACATTTTGGCTTCAACATGGGTCACGGCACCAACATATCCCCCAGCCACGGCAGGACCATGACCCCAGTTATGGCGTTTTTTGGCAGCATAGAGAACAGACATCATCGTGAACTCAGGTGGCTCTATAGGCCATTTTAATCAACATAACACTCATTGCCAGTTTGGTCAAAGGACATTAATGTTGTTTCAGGGGCAGCATAGACCAAAAATATTCTCTTAGCCTTTGATGGTAACTTAGGCCATAGATTTCAACATGCTCCTGGCTGCGTTAGGACCGTAGACACAGGCATGATCCTCAGTAATGCTTGTAAGATGGGGATTATTTTAAAACTTCTAGATATATGTTGGAGCTAAGAGATTATTGACAGAATAAAACTTAAGGAAACATGAGAATAAAAGGTGGCTTTAGACAATAAAAGCAAACTGCAACTTATTGAGACTGTGGTTTATAAAAAAAGTTGTCATAGGTGGTATAGTTGTATTACATTGGAATATACACAATACTTCATATGTCCTTATAAGAAAGAAACATGATGGGACTTATCTACCTTCTTACAACCTAAGATGTCTGTGGGATTCTTATTAGCCACCATTGTATGGGTGAAAGTCATATGGCATTACACAGATTGAGCAGATTATACTTAGGAATATATATGTATATACGCATGCAATAACAATTAGTGGGAAAAGAGACCGTCTATTTGAAGGAGAGTAGAGAGGAATAAATGGGATGGTTTGGAGGCAGGAAAGTGAAGGAGGGAAATGTTGTAATTACATTATAATCTTAAAATAGTTACTCAAAAATACGCAACATCTTTCAGACTTGGTCACTGGGATAAAGTTAACATTCTATGTAAATTTTTCTTGAGATTTATTTTCTTTATGTGAGGAACTATGATTGTTAAGAATTTCTGCCAATCTATGTGGAAAAGACAGAAATGACCTTTCCTTTTGGTGGACCACTGTGATTTAGTGACTATTTACTACTTCAGCATCACATAGCTTATTTTTGATGGATACTGATAGAAAGTGGAAGAAGCTAAAGTCTGAAATTGTTATGTTTGCAATGCTATTAGATATATGAGTGTAGATATCAAGATGGATATATCTGAATTTTGAGAGACAAGATTGTGAGTATGGATTTGGAAGTCATCAGGAAATAAATCATTTTTATAGCATAGTAGCAGATGAGATCACTAAGAATAATGTAGGGAGAAGAAAAATGTCTAAAGCGTGAACCTGAGCATGGCTATCTTAAAAGTTTGACAAGGAAGGAAGGAATTTTTAAAGAAAACATGGAAGGATAAAGCAATAAGTTAGCAGCTTGAGGCACTATAGAAGCCAGGTGAAAAAGAGTATCACAGAAAGAACAGTAATAAGTTATGTCAAAGACTGTGGGTCTGGGTGAAATGGTGGGCAGTAAGAACTTAGCACTGAACTAATAAAAGGGAAATCATTGATGGGCTTCATAACATAAATTTAGATGACATGGTGGGAAACAAATCTTACCTAGACTCCACTTAAATATTACTACCTGACTTTCAATTGTTGATTCATTCACTCATTCATTTAAAATTATCTGTCAATCCTACTAGAATATGCCCAAGTCTTTCAACTTTTGGCTTACCTCTGTATTTCCATTAGGTAGAATAGTTTACAAATCATTATTTGTTGAAGGTAATGTTGAAATATTAAATGTCAAAGGACATTAAATGAACAGATGAGCAAAGCATCTTGGGAATGATTAATAGGAGTACATAGCTGCTCCATCATATCCTTTTAGACTTTTAATACCTATTCATCAGAGTGCTTTGTAGAACTCAGATATTAGCTGTATAGCTAGTGCCATATCGCATCCTTCTTTTAGAGTTTTAACTGAACTTGTGGATATAGCATAGAATTTTTAATGTTCATCTCAAGGTATGCTCACAATCCTTTTGAGCATACTCCTCTAGGAATCCACAGCCCACACAGCCCATTGATTAGAATCAATGCCACAAATTACTTAGAACACGATTTATTGGAAACTTCCTATTATTAGCAACTCAATGAAGAAATCTTGGGAAGATAAAATAATAAATCTCTTGAGAAAGAGGTTTTTTTTTTTAAATTTTTTTTTTATCAATAGAGAAAGAATTGTCCGAAAAAGTAACAGAAAATGAGAAACCTACAGACAAGTACATCAGAGCTGACCTGAACTGATCCTAAGACACAATTAACAATGGTCAGAATTTTGGCTTTTCGTCTAAGTGAAACCAGAAGTCAAAGGAAAGCTTTGAAGTATCAGAATAGAGGGATGGAATTTTGAAGAGGACTGCCTTGCTATTAAGGGTTTATGATAGAAGTGCCCAAGCAGAAGCCGAATTCAGAGCAAAGTTCTGAAGCTTTCCTAACCACTCAGGCCGCAGAAGAGAGGAGCTAAGAAGCACTATTAGAAACAGGTAGGTCTGTGTGCAGATCTTAAGAAGTTGGTATATTCTGAGAAAGAAAGTATATGTTTTAGAATTGGCAGTTTTCCAAACTCCCAATATTTAAAACTATTGAGTATCTGAATAGCAGAAAACAATCATATTCAGCCCCTTAGATATGACAACTATTACTGTCTCAATATGTACATAAATCTTTCTCTGATTATTTATGTAAATATAAGCACACATATTTAATATTTTTCTCAACTCGTTCAGAAGTAGTTTGTAAAAACAAAATCATGACTTGCTATTTTTCCATGCTTCATAATACAGTTCTTAAAGATATGAAAAAAATCTATTAAAAATAATAGTGAAAATATTTTGAAGTCAGAACTGACAGGATTTCCTGATGGAAGTTAGGGAATTCTAAGAGAAAGGCAGAATCAAAGATGATTCTAAAGATTTTGGCATGCGCACCTGGATGTTTGAAGATGCCATCTACATGGACAGGGAAAACTGCAAGAGAAGCTGATTTTGATCTTAGGACATTAACTTCCTGTCATTTCTGTCTAGACGTGGTTGAGACAGGCCGTACTCTAAAGCCATGGGGTGTGAAGTGTTCCTTGAACTCAAGGAAATCCTGCGAAGGGCAGTATGAAACTTCAAAACAACGTTATTAAAACATTTTGTGTGTGTGTGTGTGTGAAAACTCAGAACAGGAATCTCAAAGGGAGAGCAGAGCACACCATAGGGCGCTGGCATCAGGATTCCTCACTCTGGCTGCTGTAACTTACAAAACAATATTAATAATAAGAAGAAGTATAGGGAACAGAAACTTCTATAGTGAAACCGAGGTTATGAAAAGATGTGTAGTAAGGTCTAATTCTCTGCTTTTTCATGCTAACTCTGGGTGGGATTTTAAAACTGCTTTCCATTGTGTGCTTTAAATGGCTGCTAGTAATATCCATGCTGAATTTTTCACCTACATTGGAATAGTAAGAATGAAAAAACATGGGTTTTGATTTCCTCTCTGAGTGTGTTGGGGCCTATCATATTGCTAGCTCAGAATCTTAGTCTCATAATGTGGAAGGTGGAGATGACTGAAAAAAAAATCAATCAATTGGATTTTAAGAACAGAAAGGGAAGAAAACAGCAGAGTCTGTTGCCAAAAATATTCTCTTATCTTATTCCACAAGCATCTTTCAATTTTTCCACCTTGCTTTACCATTGCTTGATCAAAAGTTTCATATAAAATACATCATAATGTTATATTTATTTGGTGTGGTTTTATTGGATGCACAGAATAAGTATGAATTTTTATTGTTGGGTAGGTATCACAAACACATTTCAAAAAGGTCTGTTTACTGTGATCTATCATTTCTATTGACAACCAGTAATTAGTTGTTTGAATTAAAATGTCTTATGAGTTGGATCTTCATATCTTCTGCTTATTTTGAAAAAAAAAAAAAAAACTATGAGTGCCTTGCTCTAGTGTAAAGTAAGTGCCAAACTTTTTTCAAAATGTAGTTTTGAAATTAGCAACAACAAAAAAAGAAAGTGAGCAGAATTGTCTCTGGTAGTAGAAAATGTAATTGAGACATCAAATGAAAATAATTATTTAATCCTTTACTTCCAAAATGCTATATGTACACAGAGGAGATGAATTTTTGCTATGGATACTGAGACTATATGCTCTTTCCTAGGAAAGCAGAAAGGAACTTTCTTGATAAAAATATAAATGTTCAACCCTTTCAGGACACCCAGAAATCTAGTTTTCATAACAGAAAACAAAATTTCATTAAATAGCATGATATTCCAAGAAATGCTGCACCATCTGATGTGTCCAGGTCCACAATTCTGTTGTTTGAATAGCATATATTTGCTCTGGACTAAAAAGTGGAAGTCCAATGTCAAATTAGAGTGTTCTTGCCCTTTAGTGGGAATTGGGAATGGAATCCTGGTCTCTGGTTCACCGGAATACTAATCCCTTCACTGGTCAATCATCCCTTTTTGTCTGCATATGGAGCATCATTGGTCTAGGACATAGGGACATATAAGTCATGCAGTTCCCTTACAGATGTAGAACTCATGTCCTCGGCGTGTACCATATCAGATACTGTTTGCAGTTTCTACTAGCCTGCCATACTGCAAGCCCTCTATATTGCCTCTGCTCTTTATATATAGAAATTACAACTTTGCCTTCTTCACACATGTTCACACATTTCAAGAGTCCCTTTCACATTATTAAAATTCTATGTTAATCAGGTTGCTGCCAATGGATTATGACACTTGTTGTTGTAAATATCTTTTTCTTAACACAAATATCTGTTCCACCCATGCTATTAGCACATGCCTTTTACATATTTATTGTGACTCCTTATCTATTTTCTCCCTTCGGTTATATTTGAATCAGAATTCAATATTCTGCAACCAATGATTTCAAATCAGTTTTTTAATATTTTGAATAGAAAAAAGTGGTGAGCATGCACGACATTGCCATGAGATGAAACTTTCTTTCGGATGGCCCAAAGTCCTTTCTCTTTACACTTAATTTTTAAACTTGGTATTGAAAAAGAAGTCACTAAGTGGGATGAATGTAACCTAAATGGTGTCAAAGAAGTACAGCATCAACATACTTGCTGACCTGGAAGGGAACATTCCATGGAGGCTTATAACTATACAAAGAACTATAGGCAACTTGGGGTTGCAGAGAGAGAGAGAGAGAGAGAGAGAGAGAGAGAGAGAGAGAGAGAGA
>CAJQZJ010032455.1:646732-695385 GCA_907164525.1 Lophiomys imhausi
ACACACACACACACACACACACACACACACACACACACACACACACACACATATATATGAGAACATAATTTGGAGAACAAGGTGGAGTTGCATGGGGAAGATTGGAGGGAGAAAAGGGAAGGGAAGAATTATGAAATTATATTTTGATCTAAAAAACAAAGCCAAATGTGAATATTAAAAGAGGACATGCTTACATCGCTTTCTTCACCTCTGTAAAGGTCATAGTTTGCATCTCTTTCAGAAACTACACCATGTTTTTGCCTCTTAACTCCATCACAGAAAATGGGAGTGAAGACTGTTCCTTCATGTCCTACGATCTTACATCTCCTAAATAACCAATGTTTTAGTTGTTGTGGTTATTCCAAAAAGTCATAAGCAGTAGCTATGACTTTTTGGAAGAGCACAAATTTTTTTTTTTTTTTTTTTTAGTTCTGGTGTCTGAGAATGCACTATTGGTGAATTCAATGTTTGATGTGTGTTGTCATCGGTAACACTTGGGTGGTATCACATGCTGGAGGAACCTAACTAAATTCCCACAATATCTTATAAAGACAGCAGTCCCATTTATGAGTACTCAACTATTGTGATATAAATAACCTCACAGTGATTGAACCTGATGATATCTTCATTTTGGAAGTGAGGTTTTCAACACGTCTGTCTGAAGAGACACAAATGTTTGGATCATAGCTCCTAGGAAGCTCAGACTTTACTGTAGTCTCATGAGCACCTTGGAAATAATTCCTTATTGAGAACTATCCTTTCCCAAGGCATTAAGGAAATACCTCAAAAAATGCTCAAATAGTGTGTGTTATCATTCTAATGAAAGCAGCAGAGTGCAACACTAAAAAGTTCATTGAGGGAGGAGGACTGCCTGAATGTGAATCCTAGCATAACTTTATGCTTATGTGATTTCAAGAAGGTACTTATCTTAGAGAACTAAATTTTCTTGTCTCTAGACAAAATTATCAAAAGCAGAGCTCAAGAAAGGGCTCAGTATTATTGTTCTTGAGGAGGAACAGGAGTTCAATTCTTAACACCCACTTGCTGGCTCATAACCATCTACAATTTCAGTTTCAGGAAATCTTATACCTTCTTCTTGCTGCTGTTGGCACCAGGAATGCATGTGGAGCACAGACGAACATTCAAAATACCTATACACATAAATAAAATAAGGCAACAAGACAACATATATATCCACAACACTGAAACCATAACACAAATATTTATTCATGTAATTGGCTTAGAAATAAATAAATGGTGTGGGGGAATATCTAAGTAGGTAAACTGCTTACCACTGAAATATGAAGACCTGAAATCAATCTCCAGCACCCACTTAAAAAACATTAGGTATGATGGCACATACTTCTAAGCTCAGTACTGGGCAGGTGGAGACTGGGCGATCTTTGGGACTTGTTGGCCAGCCAGCCTAGCCAACTCACTGAATAACAAGCCAATGAGAGGCTTTCACTGAAAAACTGAGATAAATTAGGTTGACCTCTAACCACTACATGCACTGTGCACAACAATACAACAGTACACACACACACACACACACACACACACACACACACACACACACACTTATATGTTGTAAGTACTTAGTAAAGAGTTCTTTCCTTTGTTCTTACTTTTACAAGAGATCACCTGTAATCACTTCCAGTGACTTAGAATCACTTCATCTGTACTTCAAGTCTTTGATCTTTCTGATGTTGGCAAGAAACGCAGGACTGTGGTGAGCAATGTGTCTGAGTAATGGAAGCAGGAAAGAGCTGGTGTTAACAGCAGAGCTGCTGTTCCAGAACAAGTGTGGCTCTGTCTAGAAAACTCTCCAAAGGCATCTCATTGAGGGCATGCAATGTTCAACTCTAGGCTTGCCAATGTGTGTTCAAAGTTCAAATCGAAAACATACAATACTAAATGAATAAAACATCTTTCCTCTTTGAATCTAAGAATAATCACAGCTTTTAAAGAACTGAGTATATTGAAATCTTGCCATGCAGCCATTGCTTTTATATTGTCTTCACTGTTCATACTTGGAAACTATTTTAGTCTAACAGTAGAAAACACCTCACATTCATTCATCATGCTCATGTTTTGACAAATGGAAGACATGAGGATTTTGTTAGGGGTTTCTGAGCATTTCGTAGAAGGACTTCTTATTCTGTGGGAGTTTTGTTCAACTCCTAGCACTTGTTAGTAATGTTGGTACCTGGATTGAATCAGGTGGACTTTGGAAAGGTTAGATCTTTTCAATAGAAATCACACCTTGGTGTAATTCAATTGCATGAGACTCTCTTTAATTTCAAGAATTTGATTCTGGGATTTGTTGGCTCTGTTTGGCAGTATGCAGGTTCTGATTTGAATTTAAGTTTGGGAAAATGTTCATACATCTGCTGAAAGTCAGGCATGAAGCCAGGGTAACTGCTGGAAAGCAATTGACTTTTTGACAAAGACTGCTTGTCTCTGCTTTCCATAGACAACTGTATGGATAAAAACAAGGAGTGGAGTATGAGTGGCATGTGGCTGCTTATTTACCAGAAGGGGACTGTGTCATTTACTGGCATCTCCAAAAATATAGCTGTGTGACTATGTCTACATGCATGGAACTGGTTCTAAGGCTGAGAAAATGGGCAATAACAATGAGCAAAAAGCCAACAGTCTCTTGGCATTGGCTGAATTACACAAAGGGTCCTCTGCATGAAGCAGAACAAAAATGGATTCAGGATAGGAATAAATCCAGAGCCACATAATTTTACAAGACAAAAACTGAATGCAGAATTTACCACACTGCTGTAATATTTTTAAAGTAATATGTATCTGAGAAGCTTTATCAATAATGTTATTCCAAGCAAACTTTCCCTTACCTTTCTTGCTGTCAAGTTGACTGTTTTATTTGAAATCAGACTTTCATGTTATATTTTCTTTTATTGTGTTAGATAGGGTAGTATGTAAGTTTCTTGTTAGGTCATTAACTGATGGCAAGGAATAGATTTACTTTAACTTTAAAATATTTTGTTCATGTTGGAAATGAAAGGTTTAACTGTGCTGAAAGGAAGGGGGTTTACATATTATTTAAAGACGTGAATTGGGATATAGTTCAAGCAACAATCTACTCAGAGACTCCTGAATTAGAGGAATTTCACTAGCTATAGAGTTATAGGGACATAAGATTTATTTTCTGTCCTGAAGAATAAAAAAAAGTAATGAAAAACTAATGCTAAACAAAGAACTCTGATAAAACAGAACTATGCAGACTATGTACAGAGATATCACAGATGCATGTTCGGGGTGTCACTCTTAGGATGCCACTTCAACTTCTAAGGCTCACAATGTTTTGATCTTTTTGTTTAGTTATTTATGTCTCTGAGCTTCCATTTCCTATCTATCAAATGGAGATGACATTGTTACATACCTCTTGATGATGCCAAGAACCTCAAGTCAGTCAGTCCTTCAGTCCATGGTAGGCCCTAAAAACATATTTTATTGTAATTATCTTTATACTAATCACAGATCCAGGGAATGTGATGCAATCATTTTCTTCTATGTATTTTTGTTTCATTCTCTCTCTCTCTCTCTCTCTCTCTCTCTCTTTTTCTTTCTTTCATTCGACATACCAATCACAGCCCCTTCCCTCCTCTCCTCTGAGTCCTACACTTCCACCCTCTGCCTCCATTCCTGCCTCCCCTTCTTCTCAGAGAAGGGACCCCGCCCATATCATCATGTCGGATCAGAACTAACTGCATCCTTTTCCACTTAAGTGAGACAATGCAGTCCAGCTAGGGAAAAGTTACACATCAGTAGGCAACAGAGTCTGTGTCAGGGACAGCCTCGACCTCAATTGCTAGGAGTCCAACATAAAGCTGCTCTTCAGCTCCATAAGTGTAGGAGTTTTAGGTTCAGTCTATGAATGCTCTGTGGTTGGTAGTTCAATCTCTGTGAGCAGCCATGGGCCTAGGTTAGTTGCCTCTGTTGGGATTTTTTGCAGTTCTTGTCTCCTTCCAGTACCTCTAGCCTCCCTCCAACATTTCCACAAGAATCCTAGGTCTCCATTCAATGTTTTGCTGTGGGTCTCAACATCTGTTTCAACTCTAGATCTTATGGACTCATGAACTTATGACATAGTTTACCTAAGGAGTGTGATGTTGAAAACATGTGCATTTCTATTTATCCATTCTAGACATCTGAAAAGTAACAATATGACATTTCTATCTTCAAGTTCTACATTTAACTCACAGCTAGAAGTGAATAGAATTAACTCTTAACTCTTACATTTAACTTATGCACTCAACATTTCTACTGGAACACTTTTAAGTTAGAGTTATTTGTCCTTTTGTAATTTACTTCCTCAAAGGATATGATTCAAATAACAACAACAACAAATTCCTTAAACAATTGAAGTTTGGATGTAGGATATCCAAAGCTAGTGTGGAGAGTCAGGACCCTGTAATTGTTATCCTTAAGGTATGCATTCCTTCCTATGTCTGCTCCCAGTTCACGCACATATTTGAAATCTGTTCAAAAGTCTGCTTTCATTCTTGCATCTTGTCAAGTGAGAAGGAAAGTGAAATGAAAAAGGAGAATCAGGGGAAACTTCTCTAAATCTGGTAAGAAATATCTCCTTCACTTTCCCAAGTACAATTCTTATTTATATATGTTGTCTATAAGTTACGTAGATGGCTACAGCAAGCTCCACCATGGCTGTGCACCCAGGTTTCAAGCTAAGGACATGAGTCTAGTATTAAGTAGGCAGAAGAAAATGGATCTTGAAAGAGTAAGCATTCATCCATCAGGGTGTGAATAGTGTAGAGCCAGAAAGACTCCAAAGTTGACTGCCACCTACTGGATACATGGTTTGGAACTTTTTTTTTTTTTTTTTTTGCATGTTCCATAACTAATGCTTCAAGAGTCAGGAAGTTAGTTCTAGTAAGACTTTAGAAGAGTACAGTGAACACAGTATACACTTATTTCAGTGTATCAAAAGGTACTGGAGAAGACAGAGTAAGAGTTAACTATAGTGTTAACATGATTCTCACTGAAAATGAGGATAGAAGGAAAGAATAGAGAGAAAACATCATGAGAAAGTGTAAGAAGTTCATAAGTGGGAAAGAGATGATGCCAAAGGAGGTGTGAGAAGAAGACTGCTTTTGAACACATATTTGATGGTGAATAAATAAAATAGTGAGGTCAGAGAAGTAAGAAAATCTTGAAAAGGTTTATTGTGAACATATCTTTATATTGCGGTGCTGTAAGTACCACTGAGTTCTCACCATTCGTGCTATTAACTTTACATTGTCATGCCCATACAAGGACTTAATAAGAATTTTAAAACATTACAGAGCTTCTACTTCAGTTTTACACAATATTTATAATACATCAAAATATATATTTATGTTAATTTTAGGCAAAATATTTTGAAAATATTTTGGAAAGAGTAAGACTTCATAAAAATGCAAACCAAATTTCAGTTATGAGGTTTTTAAATTTCTCTTGGTCATTCTAAAAGTATTTCTATACATGCCTGTATAGTATGTATGTGAGCACTTGCTTGTGTGTGTGTGTGTGTGTGTGTGTGTGTGTGCGCTCACACTTGGAGGTCAGAGGTCACTATGAGCTGTTATCTAAGGTGCTCCAGTTTAATCTTCCGAAACAGAGTCTCTCCCTGAGCCTGCAGTTTGCCAAGTTAACTGGACTAGCTGAACAGAGAGCCACTGGGCTCTTTCTGTCCCTCCTACACCTGCTCTGAGATTAAAGATACAAGAAGCTGCCACCTTGCCTGGATTTGCATGAGGGTTCTTGGGATCTAAATTCAGGTCCAGCAGGGCAGTGGTGGCGCACGCCTTTAATCCCAGCACTTGGGAGGCAGAGGCAGGCGGATCTTTGAGAGTTCGAGGCCAGTCTGGTCTACAAAGTGAGTCCAGGACAGCCAGGGCTACACAGAGAAACCCTGTCTCGAAAAACCAAAAAAAAAAAAAAAAAAAAATTCAGGTCCACGCACTCCTGCAGCAAGCACCCATGAACTGAGGCATATCCCTAGCCTCTCTCTAAACATTTTCTAGGTCAATATCTGAATTCTATTTTCTGTGGTGTCTGGGATTTTTGTTGTTACTGTTATAACATCTTACTAAATTGTTGTTGAAATAGATATTTAAGTTTAGAGCTGATTTTTTTCTTCAACATTTTATGACATTTGTGTTTCTCTATATACTGACATCTGGTGTTATTTGACGTTTGAACTTTTGAAGGTATATGTTATTTTTGTAGACTTTTGTATTTTTTTTGTCCCTTGTTTTACATTTCATCTTATTCATCTTCTGTGCCATTTGTTAAAGTTGAGAGTCTTCATCTTTCACCTTTTTGTTTTCTTTCTTTCTTTCTTTTTTAATGATTTTCACCTCTGGGGATCTCCTTACATGGTTCTGAGATACTTTCTCTATATGTTATTTCTATCACCTTCTGTTCCCCTTGGGACATTGTGTGTCTCTGATCTAACCCACTAACTTGTTCAGCAGCAGATTTCCGTGTCACTACATGGTCTAGGCATGTATCATTTCATTTCTCTGACTTAATTTTCTCAGATCATTTTATCTTCTAGGATAAAAGGAATTCTTCACGCTTGCTCAGGGAACTGAACTCAGGACCCTGTACATGTTAGCATGTTAGACAAAGTTTAGCACTAAACTATAACCTACTACTGTAAAAATAAATATTTAAATTATTACCAGTATTTATATTACAGTTCATTGGTCAACAGTGCTAATCCTTTATCTACCATTGCAAATAATCACACAGACACCTGATGGATTTCAGCAACCCCTAGCCTGGATTGGGTAATCTTAGCCCATCTAAGCTAGTTAATAATTCTACTCCCCAAATGAAACCCCATATACTATACATATGTCCCCTAGGCTGTTATTCTCCATGCTATGCCGATATTCCAGGACACATGTAGTATGATTCTTCTATCTAATCCATGGTGTGTCTTTCTTCTTCTTCTTGTCTGCTTCCTCTTCCCGTGATCCTCTCTGCTGTCCCCAAAGCCCACTCACCTTATCACTACCTAATTACATTCCCCCCCTTTTTTGGGGGGTGTCCTATTAGATTGTTTTAGGCTAGCCTTGAAGTGAACTCAAAATCTTCTTGCCTCTGTTTCTCAAGTACCTGTATTACAGACATGCACCACTACTCCTGAATCATTATTTTAAAATGTCGATGGAATTCTGCTTTGAGCATCAGGTTGCTCAGAATTTCTTTGGTGTTTAACTCAAGTGCCTCATAATTACTTTTGCATGTGAAACCATGCTCCTCTTCAGAAGAGTATGGCTTTTTCTGTTTGGATTGTGTGAGGGAAAGGACTCTGACAAAGGTAGGTAGGCTGCAAGGAGTTTAGGGAGAAGTGAGCAAGTAAGTGCCAAGCTTTTGGCTTTTACAGTCACAAAGTGCCAAGAAACACCATAGGTCAATTTATCCTTAAAAACCCTTGGAAAGACATAGCTTTGGATAACCAATGTTTTCAGTTATCTGACCTGTGATGATGAGACCATGGAAGAATGCATTATGGTGGATTTCTGCTCAATCCTTTTCTATTTTCTTCATGAATTTTATTAATATCTAGACTCTTCCAGCTGCTTATTGTCTTGGGAAAATGGCCTTGTGTGATTTCCTGTGGGCTGTTTTATAGAAAGGCAAGAGTAACAAATAACCATATTTTCAAGCTTTTGTTTAAAACACTAGTGACTGTCCTTACCTGAGTATACTTAACTGTTCCTCTTTTTTTATGCATTCAACACAAGAATGCAGTTCAAATACCTGTTTTCTTTAATTTCCCTGCGTTAATTCATAAAAAGAAGGAAGCAGTGCATCCAAGAATTATTTTGTGACATCTCCTATTCTTTCCTAGAGAACAGTTTGCAAGCTTTTTAAAATCTTTAAGAAACACATTCAAAATTGAAGATGGCATTAAAAATGTAATCCCATATTTGCATTTGCTTAAGCTCTGAAATTTATTTTTTAAATTATGGTCAATTTCTGTGTTCTCCAGAACTTTTCCTATTATATTTCTTCTTGTCAATGTTCAGTGAGAAGGATACAATCATTGCTTATGAAATTGTCTGTGCGTCACACCTTGACAATCCAACTTCTTAAACTGTGAGCTCCGTTTCTGTTGTCACACTTGTGAGATGATAAAGCAGTGAGGTTGCTGTGTGATGCATTGCAGCTACATTTTATTTGGGTTTTATTGCTGTGGACTTGCAAAAACAAGTACTTCACCAGAAAATAAAGTAGATAAAATAGGCTGAGCTACAGAAAAAACAGCAAATAAAGTCCGAAAAAGGGACATCTCACTGCTCTTCCAAATATTATGGAAACAATTGCACTGAAGATGTGGTTGATATTTTCTTTATTTTTTGTTTGTTTGTTTTCCTACCAAATTATTTAGCTTTCCTCCTTAAAGTGGTTGAAATGGTGATTTGTTTTATTATGAAAGCGTATTGTATTTCAGTGAGCTGAATGAAGCATAGAAACACTGAGTACCTAAAGATTCATTCTATCAATTTATTTATTTATTTTGTTGGCTTCAGTAATTCAAACTCAATTAAAATCATGATATATTCATTGTTTCTGATAGCTGAGTAGTATTCCATTGTGTAGATGTACCAGTTTTTTAACCATTCCTTGGTTGAGGGACATCTGGGTTGTTTCCAGTTTCTAGCTATTACAAATAAGGCTGCTATAAACATAGATGAGGAAACTTCCTTGTGATTTGGTGAGGAATCATTTGGATGCATACCCAGAAGTGGTATGGCTGGGTCCTGAGGCACAGCTATTAAAAGTTTTCTAAGATATCGCCAGACTGACCTCCATAGTGGTTGCACAAGCCTGTACTCCCACCAGCAATGGAATAGTGCACCCCTTTCTCCACACCCTCGCAAGCAGGTGCTGTCACTTGAGCTTTTGATCTTAGCCATTCTGACAGGTGTGAGATGGAATCTCAGAGTTGTCTTGAGTTGCATTTCTCTGATAAGTAAGGATGCTGAGCATTTTCAAGTGTCTCTCAGCCATTAGGGATTCCTCCTATGTGAATTCTGTTTAGCTCTGTTCCCCATTATTTCTTATTGGATTATTTGGTTTCTTGCCATTTAATTTCTTGAGTGCTTTGTAAATTATGGATATTAGCCCTCTGTCAGATGTGGGGTTGGTGAAGATTTTTTCCCAATCTGTAGGCTGCCATTTTGTTCGAATTACAGTGTTTTTTGCCTTACAGAAGCTTTTTAGTTTCATGAGGTCTCATTTATTGATTGTTAGTCTTAGATCTTGAGCTGTTAGTTATCTGTTCAGAAAATCATCCAATTTACAGTCAAATGGATGAAACTATAGAAGCTCATCCTGAGTGAACTAACCCAGACTCAGAAGGATGCACATGGCATCTATTCACCTATAGTTGGAAATTAGACATATAGTACAGGATAACTATACTACAACCAATGTACCAAAGGAAACATGAACATAGATTTTTTTTCCCATCAATCAGACATTTTGCCCTAATGGTGCTGCCTTGTAGGCCTCCAGTGTATGAGGAGGCTCTTGGCCCTCACATGACTGCTGAATTGGGGTGGGGGACTGTTATGTAGTGACACTCCACTCCAGAGTAGTGGGATGGAAAGGTTAGGGGGTAGAGAGTGTGAGGGCGGGGTTGGGAAGGGGGAAAAGAGGACAATATGATGGAGATGTAACCTCATGATTATGCTTGAACCATTTTTCATTGGCTGTCACGTGTCATAAAAGTCCTGTATTTGACTCACAGTGTCCATTAGGTCTTTTAATCAGACCCCAAAACCTGATAGATAGAGTAGGTAACACAAGAGAGAAGGAAGAAGAACAATCTAGTTAATATCATTTTAAAGTTTACTTATATACCCTGTAGTAGATTTGCTCACTGAGTCTTTTGTAATTACGGGCTAGTTCTGGGATTGTATTTTCTGGTGACATAAAACTCAAAGTTTTCTTGCTACTTCAAGGTTTTCACTGTTCAATGCTCTAAACATCTGTTTTATTTTGGTTAAGAAAAATAGAAACTTGCTGAAGTTTCTATTTTTCTTAACCAGAGAGAGATAGGGCATCTTCATAAACCTCAAGAGATCTGCAGAATATGCCATTCAAAGTGTTTTCTTAACTTAAATTTTTTTTTGATATTGAGACATGTCAGCTCCTGACAGCACCCCCTATTCTACTCCACGTAGAAGAGGAGCATCGAAGAACCTCCAGTGGGAGATGGTTGAATTAGTGGCAAGCCTATCTCTTGACAAGAAAAACCTCTTGGTTCAAATGTAGACAGAATGCTGTCCAAAAAGGACAAAACTTGGAAGCAGATAAGTCGACAGCCTAGCTCTGCCAAGACATGGTAGGCAAGTCTTTCATAATTCCTGCTCTACAATCAATGTCTGTCAGAGAAAGGGGCCAAACAGCTGAAGATTGATGCTGTAATGTATGAAGAGAAAATGGGAACTGTCCAGGCAACCACTGGTGTGTTATTTCTTAGTTTTGGAAGCTGCGGGCCCTGCACTTCCTATATAATCATATATATTTGTCCCTCTGAGGTCTCTGAGGTGGTTGAAGAATAGATAGCTAGAGTCTCATAGTTAAATTTTGAGTTGTTTAGGATTCAAGAGGGTGTTCTGGATCTAAGAAGATGTTTTTAAAATTGTGATGCAAGTTAGTATGAAAGCTGATTTAGATATAGAACTTTAAACTCATGGAGATGGTTAGATAGTAGAATGTTAAAATCAGGTGCCAAATACATATGGACTGGACATTGGGAATGTATGCTAAGCCATATAACTCTCATAATTGTGGCCTATTTATTTCTGTTGTTTTGTATTGTATATTGTTATAAGAGAAAGAACCATTTGTTGGATTGAAAGGGGGAGCTGTTGGTGGGAAAAGATATACCTTAAATTTAAAAAACAAAAAGGGAAGAGGATGGAGGTTGAAGGGGAAGAGGGTGCGAGGGTGGGACTGGAGGGGAGAATAGGGAGGGTATCTTGATTGAGATGTAACTTGAAGAAATAAAAAATAAATTAAAAAAAAGAAAAATA
Organism: Lophiomys imhausi; assembly: GCA_907164525.1. NCBI lineage: Eukaryota > Metazoa > Chordata > Mammalia > Rodentia > Muridae > Lophiomys > Lophiomys imhausi. Next base: position 657,826 of record CAJQZJ010032455.1, read on the forward strand.
GAAACATTCTCTGGTACTCAATAAATATAAAGGATAGTGTTTCTTTTTTTTTTCCTTTTTCCTTCTTGTAGGTATGTTTTTCGTTTAGCTGAGTATAACTCCATTTTTATGTGTCAGGAATTATCTATGCTATGGTTATTGGTCAGGTGGAATCTACATTAAATTACAGGAGCTGAGAAAAACCTTTGGTATTTATCATAGTTGAAGCCTAATTGTGGACTTGTTTTCAGCCATTTTGAGTTAGTAATGGGGTCAGGGACAAAAGAGCATTCAATCCGATGATGGAGGAGAAAAGTATTTATCATCATCAATTGAAGACTTATCCTTGGTTCTTCTGGTTGTATCCACTGACTGGTGGTGATAGGTATGGAAACCAATGCGGAGGAGATGTAGAGTTTTAACTTTCAGATGGACAAGATTTTTGTTTATCCTTCTGGTTTATAAGTGATTACTGACATCTTGTTGTGTCTCCTGAACTGATTTAACATTATTTTATTTTATTTTTTAAATTTATTTATTTATTACTTCAGGTTACATCTCCATCATAGTGTCCTCTTCCTATCCCTTCCATCCCACTCCTCTGGAGTGGAGTGTCCCTACATAACAGAACCCCACCCCAGTTCAGCAGTCATATGAGGGCCAAGAGTCTCCTCATACACTGGAGCGTATAAGGCAGCACCACTATGACAAAATGTCTCACTGACAGGAAAAAAAAAAAGTCTACATTCATGTTCCCTTGGTGCATTCATTGTAGTACAGTTAACCTGTACTATATGGCTAAAATTTGACCATAAGTGAATAGATGCCATGTGCATCCTTCTGAGTCTGGGTTAGCTCACTCAGGATGAGCTTTTCTAGTTCCATCCATTTGACTACAAATTGCATGATTTCATTGTTTCTGATAGCTGAGTAGTATTCCATTGTTAGATGTACCACAGGTTTTTTTTTTTTTTTAATCCATTCTTCGGTTGTGGGACATCTGGGTTGTTTCCAGTTTCTAGCTATTACAAATAAGGCAGCTATGAACATAGATGAGGAAACTTCCTTGTGATTCGATGAAGAATCATTTGGATGTATACCCAGAAGTGGTATGGCTGGGTCCTGAGGCTGAGCTATTCCAAGTTCTCTAAGATATTGCCAGATTGACCTCCATAGATCTTAGCCATTCTGACAAGTGTGAGATGGATTCTCAAATTTGGCTTGAGTTGCATTTCTCTGATGATTAAGGATGCTGAGCATTTCTTGAAGTGTCTCTCACCCATTAGGAATTCCTGCTTTGTGAATTTTATGTTTAGCTCTGTTCCCCATTTTTTGACTGGATTATTTGGTTTCTTGGCATCTAATTTATTGAGTTCTTTGTAAATTTTGGTTATTATCCCTCTGTCAGATGTGGGGTTGGTGAAGATTTTTTCCCAATCTGTAGGCTGCCATTTTGTTCAAATGACAGTGTTTTTTGCCTTACAGAAGCTTTTCAGTTTCATGAGGGAGGTCCCATTTATTGATTGTTGGTCTTAGATCCTGAGCTGTTGGTGTTCAGTTAAGGAAGTTGTCACCTGTGAGGATGAGTTTGAGGGTTTCCCCACTTTCTCTTCTAGTAGATTTTGTGTGTCCTGTCTTATGTTAATGTCTTTGATCCACTTGGACTTAAGTTTTGTACAAGGTGATAAGTATGGGTCTAATTTCATTCTTTTACATGTGGATATCCCGTTGGACCAGCTCCATTTGGTGAAGATACTGTCCTTTTTACATTGTATGGTTTTGGTTCCTTTGTCAAAATTTAAGTGACTATAGGTGTTTTGGTTCATTTCTGGTTTTCAATTCGATTCCCTTAATCCACTGGTCTGTTTCCATACCAGTATCATGCTGTTTTGACTACTATTACTCTGTAGTACAGATTGAAATCTGGGATGGTGATAACTCCAGATTTTTTTTTTTTTTTTGTACAGGATTGATTTAGCTATTCTGGCTTTTTTGTTATTTCATCTGAAATTGAGAATTGCTTTTTCCAGGTCTATAAAGAATTGTGTTGGTATTTTGATAGGAATTGCATTGAATCTGTATATTGCTTTTGGTAGGATGGCAATTTTTGTTATGTTGATCCTACCTATCCATGAGTATGGGAGAGCTTTCCATCTTCTGATGGCCTCTTCAATTTCTTTCTTCAAGGACTTGAAGTTCTTTTCATACAGGTCTTTCACATGCTTGGTTAGAGCTATCCCCAGGTATTTTATATTGTTTGTGGCTATTGTGAAGGGTGTTGTTTCCCTGATTTCTTTCTCAGCCAATTTATTTGTTGTATAAAGAAGGGCTTCTGATTTTTTTGAATTAATTTTGTATCCAGCCACATCTCTGAAGGTATTTATCAGCTGCAAGTGTTCTCTAGTGGAATTTTTGGGGTCGCTTATATATACTATCATATCATCTGCAAATAGGGATAATTTGATTTCTTTGTTTCCAAATTGTATCCCTTTGATCTCCTTTAGCTGTCTTGTTGCTCTAGCAAGAACTTAAAGTACTATGCTGAAGAGAACATTTATAATGATTAAATTAATTAAAAATAAAACACTGCAGATATGACTATTATGTCTCATGTACATCAGTAGGTGGCAGAGAGGAGAGAGGCTATACCTACATTCAGTATTCTGACCTATGAATGTCTGAATGAATAGTAGCCTAACATTCCTGGAAAAAAAAAACAAGCTGGACACCAACACCACTTTGGCGCCATGGGGTAACCTGTGATGACTACCAGACCAGGACCAGGCAAGCACCAGGTGGACTCTCAGTCAGGAAACTAACCAGAAACTAGAAGAACTCTACCTGGCCCTGGATGTGGAGGTTGCAAGTGAGTCAGCCCTGAGGGAGTGAGTATGGGAGAGCCAACCCTGTGTTCTGTATGCTATGTGGTGGTGTTGGCTAAGGAGAGATGCCCTTCCCTCCTTTTTTCCCTCACCACCATTGAGGACAGGAGATCTGGCCCAGATGGGGTCACAAGAGCAGGAGAGCTATCCTTGTCCCTCACATGCTGTAGCACTCGGAAGAGCAGGCCCTGCCCCCTGCCTGGGTAGCACAATACAGTTGGTCCTGGATATGGGGCTTATGGGTGAGCCAGTCCTGAGGGAATGAGTGTGGAAGAGCCAGCCTTGCCTTCTATCTGCTATGTGGTGGTGTTGGCTAGGGAGAGATGGCCTCCCTCCCTTTTTCCCTCACGGCCATTGAGTACAGGAGATCCTGTCCCAGAAGGGGGTCACAAGAGCAGAAGAACTGTCCCTGCCCCTCATATGTTGTAGCACTTGGGAGAGCAGGACCTGCACCTTCCCATGGTAGAACTGGCCATGCAAGTGGGGGTTGCAGGTCCAGAACCAGAGCTTTGAGTTGGCCTACCCCAACATCTACCCCATGGATGAATTGCTGGAGTGCAAGAAGTCAGTTCCACAACCCAGGATTGCAGGATCTCCATGAAACAGTACAGTTATGACATACTTGAGGGGAGTCCAGTTAGGTTCCAGTACTGATGGAGTAGTGGAAACCGGGGGTTTGTACCAGACCAAGGAGTCATTATAATGAACATTTGGAAGCAGAATGTGTGGACAAAGAGGAATATTGTGGGACATACTGAGATACACTGCAGCTTCCACAGTGAGGTGTTATCTTTATGCTGGGACAGATTGCAAGTGTGGAGGGTGGGTCTGGGGGGAGGTGGAAGATGGGAGGGAACAGGGTGCATGATGTGAAATTAACAAAAATAAAAAATTTTCAATAAAAATATATTTGCAAATCTTCCTCTATTGTGTCTTAAAGGAAGTGGGCACCTCCATAATTATAAGATCGCCATGGTTATGTTCAAATTCTCTATGCTGACCTCAAATTTATGCTCTACATTGTTAAATTGTAGACAGTTTGTCAGTGCTTTGTGCAGCGTGAGTCCACCCAGACTGGTTGTAACATTCTGACATGTAATGGATTATCCATTGAGAAGGTGAAAAATAAACCAAAGAACTGGTATATTTTAGCCTTATCCTTTGTAAACTGTTTCATGGATAGAATTTCAGTACTTTCTAAAGATTGCTTCAATTTGAAAACAATGTTGTATTTGAGGGGACAGAAGTAAACTACCAACTACCATTATGAATTTATTATTAGTGGAATAAAATTGAGACTGCAACGAAGATATAAATAGTTAGTTTAAGAATAGTAAGTGAGGGGTTATAAGGGAGGGTAGCGACTATTCATCCTGTATGGCTAATGGAAGAGTAGGCTATGATTTTTCGACTCTGAGTTTGGTTTAAACCCCTTCATGCTCCAATGCAGACAGAGATTACTGAGATTAAGAAGGTAAAACTAGTGTTGAGGAGTTCATGGATTTGATAGAGAATAGATAGCAGAGCGTTTTTTTGGTCAGGTAAGTAGGATGAGATTGATGTGTATGGGGGGTCCCTTGAATGACTTCAGGTAGTCAAGAGTGGAAGGGGCTAATCCCAATGTGATTATAAGGTATATGAGGAGTATTGTGAGTATTGTGATATTAGTTTGTGATTGGAAAGTTCATATTCCTAGTTGATTAAAGTTGTTAGTGATGGAGAATAATAAAATTCTAAAGGTTGTTGCTTGGATAAAATCCTTGTTGTGGCTTTGATTGATCATTGATTTTTTTATCAATGAGGAGGTATGTAATGACAAGTAGCCTAATTTCTAGGCCAATTCATATTAGAATAGGATTGGTGCTGAGTATTGTGATATAGATCCTAAGAAAATAGTAAAATAGATATTAATAAGGGTAGGGTATTGAAATATTGAAGGTAAATACTTTTCAATAAAATTATTGAAATGAAAACTATAAAATAAAATAAAACAACTAGAAAAGGAAATATTTTAATCACCATTACACAGATAAAGTAAGAGAGACTGGAGGGATCAGCAATTTACCCCAAATAAGGCAGTTGTTAAGTGGGAAATGTTGGGGTTGAATCCAGGTAGCATGGTTGTGATAGCAGTAAACTGAGCTAATCTGTTGTCTGGATTTTTGTCCCTGTTCACATTACTGTTTACATTACATGAACATGTGCCTGTTCCTTCAAACTTCTAATAATAGTCTTTAAATACACTTTTTAATTCCCAAAACATAAATTCAATTTCAAATATTATCATAAAACTCTGCCAAATGCTATAATTGTTTTGAAATGAATTAGCTATATGATCATAAGAAGATGAGTTAATATCAAGAAGCCAATGGACACACACACATACAAATATTTTCATGGATATTGTCATTTCTTTACCTCTCTTTCATTGAATTATTAATTTGATTGCACAGTAGCATCACTCTTTCTAATCTCCTAGATGCAACTCCCAGTAGGGACAGAGTCTATCACAGTAGATCTTATCCAGAGATTACTGTAGAAATACTGTAGATATACACACAGAGAAGACATTGTAAGGGACTGGTTATAAAAGTATTAGGAAGACTTGAAAAGCAGAGATGAATTTAAGTTTGACTTCAACAAATATTGGAAGTCCACTGAACACATACTGGAGAGATAACAGTGAGAAGAAATATAAATAAGTGAGGATTAGTAGCTGTAGAAAGTTTGTTTTCTCCCAGGAGTTGGAGACTTAATATGTTATTAAATATAACAGGTACTGTTTTGATATACTACATTAAATTACTGAACCATGAAATATATCCATTAAAATATTATGTTTTTATGGAAAATTATTATATGCAATTTTATCATATTGCAATTGTTGGCAAGCAAATTTTAGATGGAATTTTATGATACAATGTCTCATTTCAATCAAAATCGGATAAGAGTGTGGAAAATATTCAACTTATTTCATCCATCCAATCTTTAACAAGCTTTGTATTTTAGTAAAATTATAAATGTCCTTAACGTACATGTAAAACTTTGGAATGCAAAAACAAAAATTTGACAGTTTCTACTTTAATTTAACTTTGGACAGTCACTGTGAACTCACTCCTGTGACCTCATATCCCAGGTCTGATGTAAGAAGGATGTTTGGCCTTCCTTGACAGTTGTCCATAGTTAGACTTCAAAAATCCTGCATTGGATTGTGGCAGGGAGCTAAGTGGTATGTATTCTACTCATAAGGAAATGGAGGTCTATTTCTTCTAAATGGACAAATAAAATGAATAGAAATTAATGGAAAGAGGAGAGACAGAGAAAGAGGGAGAGAGAGGAGAATGTCAAGGAGTATTATCAAATATGTCCATTTTTAAAATAATTGAAATATGGCTTGATGAAGAGGAACAAATTTTTTTTCTTTTTTGGGAAAAGCTTAAAACAAACTTTTGTTGTCTTTTTTTACTTCAAAAAAGCTTCTAATATAAAGAGAATTTAAAACTAACCAGAAGGCAACATGCAAACTTCTAAAGGAGAGAAGAACCAACAATCCTACCTACCTATGATGCCTATGGACCGCAAAGATGGCCTCCTGTCTAGCTAAGACAAGTTGTTCTAGGTCACTAGCATCATATGACAGCAATGTAAAAAATAAGATGCATTATTCAGCCCTCTAACTAGAAGAGATTGGGAGTACATAGTTACACGGAGTTGCAGTAAATTAAGTTACAATGTAAGGTAAGATAAGTAGGTACTGCTAGGACAAGGCAGTGACTCCAATGATAAGGAATTAGTTTTAATAAATATTTATTGGGTGCCTCATAGTTTGATTAAAAATAGTGCTTAATATGATGATCACAAAAATTCTAAGACAGGTATTATAAACAATGGTTGTATATAGTTGAGGACACTGAATTATGACTGAAAAAAGTAACATTCTCATAAGTTGAGTAGTTAACAACTGGCTGATACCAGAACTGCAACACAGAGTCTGGCTTGTACTCCAATGATGTAAACAGTTTAGATGAGAAATAAGTTGTTGCTCATTAATAAAAAATATAACTCCTCCCAATTTTGGCTAGAACTTAAAACAATCTTCCAATAAATATTAGTTGGTACTTTTTCTCAACTTTACATAGGTGGTTTGGCTTGCCCTAGAGCTGAGGACTCTACTGAACCTACAAATAGATTCTGCATATTCTGGCTGGGGAAAGAGAAGTTTGAGTAAAAAACCTAGAGACATCACCTCCACCTTACATCACTAATCAATGCCACTGTATGTTCAATGCCTGGGGGGGAAAAAAACCTCAAAGGAGACAGCAAGTGAGAATTTAATATCAGTTAAGTTAACTAATTTGAGTTACACTCTTCTCTAAAAGCTTTATTTCTTTATTTGCTTACTTATTTACTTATATTTTGAAAGTCTTGAAACATTGTGACCCAGGCCTTTGCTAAGAGTAAATGAGATGATACTTAACACAAGTGATTTGTGAAATTTAAACAGCTGTAAAACTGTAAGGTATTGCTCTTTCAACTACTTCACAAGATAGATTTTTATAGAAATAGAAAATTGAACTTTGAGTCATGTGTCATCCTACTTGCCAAATCTCTTTGCAAACATCTGGTATCTGAGTGAGACAGTATAAAGAAGAGGCTAACTGTGCCATTCTCCTTAGAGAGTAGGTTTTCTAAATGCATCCTTTGTACTCCATTAGAGCACGATGAATTAAAACATCTGCATATTAATCTGCTCAAGTTGCCATAGCAAAATACGAGAAATTTGGAGGCTTAATAAAAAAAAATGTATTTCTTACCATTTAGGAGGCTGAGCATTTAAGAACCAGGTGCTAAAAAAGCTACAATTGATTCTATAGACCCTTTTATTATTGTTTTTTTTTTTTTTCAGGGAATCTTCTTCCTATTAGAGACGTCCACATCTCTTCTTTGTAAGTGTATGTAAATTCCTGCTCTATTGATAAGGGTTCTAATGCAATCATGTACATCACACCTTCACAGCATTATGTGATCTGAATTAATTCTCACATTTCCTCTGTTGTTGTGATGAAACCCCATGACAATAACAGCATCAGGGGGGAAAAATTGAGTTAGGTCAACATTTCAAGTTGTCTATCATAGAGGGAAGTCACAATGTCAGGTGCTTGAGACAGTTGGAAATATTGTATACACTGTCCAGAAGCAGAGAGGAACAACTCAATACTTCATGGCAGTGCTAAAGTCTTTTTCTCCTATTTTGCAAAGTTTAGGATTTCCTCCCTAGAGAGTGATGTGGTAGAAGTTAGGCTTCCTTAGTAAAATTAGTATGCAGTTCAGCTTAGCATCTAGTAGTACATAGGGGATTAGCCTGGCATCCTTTGAAGCTGCTGAGATAGAAACAGGAGCTGCCCTGTTGAAGGGGTGTGGCTAAGAAACAGAACATGTCTTGCAGATGAAGTCAGTTGCCATGAGAAGCAATGGTACTCCTGGACATCATGAGAGATGATTGATAAGCATCACACGACATGATGCGATATATAAATCAGAAAGTGCCAAGTGTCACTCTCTTCCTCCTGCCCTCACTGACTGAGAAGTCATGCTGGAGAAGTGCACAGCAAGGTGTGGCATATTCTGGCCATTATGCCATAATGACCATAAACTGAAAGGCAGAGTCCAAGAGAGAAAAACTTTCCATTGTAAGTTAGTCTGCGAAAGACCCTTTGCCATGAACAACCTATTAAGGCTAGTAGGAAAGGGGGCAGAGTTCTGAAGTCACTAGGAGTATCTTTAGGCCGTGAAGCCTATGGAGAAAGCCAGTCTCCGTTTGGGGGTTGGAAAAGATTGACTTTATAAAGTCACAATTTGGTGGTTGAAATAAATTGGCCTTGTGAACCTGCAAAGTAAGATCCAATGGACTTTAATCTTGAAAAGGACTAATCTGCCAGGACTGCTAAAAACCAAGTTACTCTCCACAGACCTACACTAAGAATATTAATATACCTTTAAAGAACATTAAAATAGTGTTAGTTAGGTGTTTTTAGATAAGTATTTGGGTGTACTTAGGTATTAGGGTGTTTTTAGATTATAGGTTATAGATTTTAGGTTTTAGGATATAATATAGATATTTTATAGATATTTGTTAAGTACTAATAAATATAAGTGTTTTAAATAAAAATATTCTGTTAGAGAGTGATGCCACCCACTGTGACTGGATCATTTCACCTCTATTAATGTTATTAAGATAGTCCCCATAGACAGGCCACCAAGCTTTCTTATGTAGACAATGCCTCATTGAGACTTTCTTTCCAAGAAATTCGAAATTGTATAGATCGTACAATTTAACCATCAGAAGACTCATTTCTACATACTATTATGATAAGGTTAAGGCTTCATTCAGCACACAAAATTTAGGAAAATATGCAGTCTACAGGAATAGCAATCCGGAACCTGTTAATTTAGTTGCTTCTTCAAGGAATTTGTTGTGCTTACCATTTTGTTTAATGCTGTAGGCTCCCCAAAAGAGACTTACAGGGAATGGCCTTACGAAGAATGACACAATTTCCTTTTTTCATTATTCCAACCTACAACTTAAAAAAAAATTAGTGTTTTAATTTTTTAATGTTTATTTATTACTTCAAGTTACATCTCCATCACAGCCCTCTCCCTCCACCCCTCCCAGCCCCACCCTCCTACCCTCTCACCCTTCCCCCAGAATGCATAATTCTTTTTTTTAGTCCAACAAATGGTTCTTTCTCTTATAACAATAAATACAGTACACAACAACTGAAATAAATAGGCCACAATTCTGAGAGTTATATGGCTTAGCATACATTCTCAATGTCCAGTCCATATGTATTTGGCCCCTGACTTTAACATTCTACTATCTAACAACTACATATGGAACAACAAAAAGCCCAGAATAGCTAAATCAATCCTTTACAATATATATATATATATATATATATCTGGAGGTATCACCATCTCAGATTTCAAGCTGTACTACAGAGCAATAGTAGTAAAAACAGCATGGTATTGGTATAGAAACGGACCAGTAGATCAATGGAATCAAATTGAAGATCCAGAAATAGACCCACACACTTATGGCCACCTAATTTTTGACAAATAAGCCAAAACGGCACAATGGAAGAAGGACAGCATCTTCAACAAATGGTGCTGGTCCAACTGGATGTCCACTTGTAAAAGAATGAAATTAGACCCATACTTATCACCTTGTACAAAACTTAAATCTACGTGGATTAAAGACCTTAACATAAGACCCGTCACCCTAAATCTACTAGAAGAAAAAGTGGGAAAAACCTTCGAACTCATTGGCACAGGTGACAACTTCCTGAAGAGAACACCAACTTTTTAAAATTTAATTTATGCTCACACATATTACATCTTGAACACTGGTTTCCATCTCTTCCTCTGCCCCCCATCTACTTCTCCCCCCATCTCCCACCCTATCAACTCCTCCTCCATTTCCTTCCAAAAAAGCGATATCCCAGGGTCAGCCAAAAAAATGGCATATCAAGCTGCAGTAAGATTAGGCACCTCCCTTCATATGTTCAATATCCTTAGTCATCAGGAAAATGCAACTCAAAACGACTCTGAGATTCAGTCTTACCTCTGTCAGAGGGGCTAAGATCAAAAAACACAAGTGACAGAACACACTGGCAAACATATGGAGCAAGGGGAACACTTCCATTGCTGGTGGGAGCACGAACTTGTACAGGGTCTTTCATAGTCAATTTGGTGGTTTCATGGAAAACTGGAAGTTGATTTACCTAAAGACCGAACTATTCCACTCCTGGACATATACCCAAAAGACACTCCATCCTACCAACAAGACATTTGCGTAACTATGTTCATAGCAGGATTATTCGTAACAGCCAGAAAATGGAAACAACCCAGATAAACCCCAGCCAATGAATGGATTAAGAAAATGTGGTACATTCAGACAACGGAGTATTATTTAGCAGTTAAAAACAACAATATCATGAAATTGTCAGGAAAATAGATGTAACTAGAAAATATTATCCTGAGTGAGGAAACCCAGACCAAGAAAGACAAACATGGTATATATTCCCTTATAAGTGGATATTAACTGCCAAATAAAGAACAATCATGCTACAATCCACACACCAGAGAGGCTAAGTAACAAGAAGGGCTCAAGACGGAATGCATGGATCTTCCTGGGAAGGAGAAATAGCACAGAAATTGTTTCTTTAGAAAACCATGTCTGAAAACATACTTCACCTTGATAATGTTGCACTGAGACATTAAATCAAAAGAATTTTGTTCTTAACATGCACTTGAGTTCTCCCACTTATGCCACAATGAAATCTGTACTTAGCTTGTTTTCCATATTATTTTCATCTCCAGGAAAATTGCTTATTTGTCATAAATATTGCATGTATCTATTGTAGATATGAACTGTCTTGATGTACAAATATTCTAATATGTCAAGACACTCATCATTTAAAATATAATTTGCTGTTGTTAATTAGTGTCATTGCACTCCTTATTTCCCATGTACATTTCACAGTTTTTAAGCTAATAAGCAACAGTAGCAACACAAAAATCAATTGGAAGCCTGAAAGGCAGCAACTTTCAGAGCAAAAGTCTTTCACATTTCCCTTACAGTGAGCATTTCATATGGGTTAGGTTTTCTTACAGTCTTACTTCACTTTTCACATTATTAAATTTAGGAGGAGGATAGTGGTGACCTGTTTGTCATATAATATTGGAAGAAGATAATTTTACAAATTACAATGCTCAAAAGAACCAGAGGGCTTGGGAGCAATACAATAATATGTTATACTTCAGTCCTAGTTAATTTCCATAGTCACTGAAAAGAGTGAGCATCATACATAAGGCTTTTAAATTATTATTGTTTTGAGAAAAAGATGATCAGAGAAGGGCAAAGCTACATTGAACCGTTTTTGGAGGCAGGAATATTATTAATATGCTTGTCTTGTTTAAAGTCCTGTCACAGAAACAGATGCTAGCAACCAAAAGCCCACATTATTGGAAAGTGGTGAGGTTCTGCAGAAGTAGCACATCAGGAAGCACTCTGTAAGATGATTAGTACATCTTAGAAGACCCTGGGGAATCACCATTTAAATGTGGGTGAAATTCTCTTTCATTAAGTTTTGCCACTAAACATGCAAACACACATTCAGAATGAGCCACATTAAAGCATGAGACCATGAGACAGCCTCACTGTTTGACTAGTTCCTTGGATAGCACATTCCAAGCTTGCTGTTCAATGCAACGCTTGCAGTAGCAGGAATCTACCAAGTTAGACATGACTTCAAAGACTAACTTTTTCTCCCCTTTTAGCCTTGGGACAGGTTCAAATTAACACAATGATTTTCCTCATTACCACTAGGTATTTCTGTCATTCTTTGTGACAATGTTACTTCCTTAATCTATTCCTTAATACTGTCATCTCCCTAAAATAAGAGTGATTCAAAACCTACTACAAATATAGGGATGGAAAAAAAAAAAAAAACAAGAGAAAACAAAGCAAATCCTTGTGAATAGAGATAAAAATGAACTATGGGAAGATCCAAGATGGCGCCTACCATAGAGTAGTGCATCTGAGTAGTAGGTGAATGAGATTAGTCATTATGGAGTGAATGTGAAGTCCCCTAGCCTACAGTGAAACACAGACGGTGTCTGAATTCCCACAGCGAACATTGAGACTGGCCACCAGGTAAAACAGCCCACGCAGTTCCCGGGAACACAACCCTGAGATCAGCCAGCTCCGTCACCGGTCTGGAAAGGAGCTCTGGCTAGAGATCTAGCCCTGGAGTGGATCCAGCCCACGGCTCCAGCCACAGACCAGCGGCCCCGCCTGTCTGCCTGATATCCAGCCTGCACTCGAGCCGCACCACAAGAGCAAAGGTAAGTGAGATTATTTTTTTCCGGAGTTTCCAACATGGTGGCACAGTGTGCACTGTAGCAGAGAGGCAGAGACCTAACCCAGTCACAGCAAAGCAATTAGGAGCCAAGACTGCCTGCAAACAGAGCCCACGACAGTGTGTTCTCCACAAATACTGGGGTGGGTGGGTCACTCACCCTAGCACCCAAGCATCTGAGGCAGTCAGCAACAGTCGCATTGAGGCCCGCATCTGTTGTGGGTGGAGCTCCCTGCCTGCACAGTCAGCCCAGCTGGGGAGCCAGAACGACTGGGTCAGTGAGAGGAGAACACAGACCCAACCACAGCTCTACCTGCCTTTCTGAGGAGACCTGTCAGCTCCCAGGTCCTCAGAGGCTAGCCCTCTCCCCACTCCAATCCCCTCTATATTGGTCCAATTGGGTCACAAGCAGTTGAGGAGAGCAGCAGCCACCCTCCACTCCGAGAGCCAGTCTATTACAGGAATCTGCCCGCCATCTGGAGGTAAACACCAGGATCTCAGGATCAGCCAACCCCCAGGGCAGGGAGTTTTCCTGAGTACCAAGGTCAGGTAACAAAAGAAACAAACAGATAACACCTGGGTCCATCTGATGACAAAAGGTCAGCACAAGAACATGGTAAAAAAAAAAACCAAAACAATAGGATGTCTCCAGATCCTAGCAATAATGCTACAGACAACTCTGGACAGCTGAACCCAATTGAAGCAAAGGAAAATGACCTTAATCCTATGCTTATATTAATAATAGAAGGCCTAAGGGAGGAAATCAAATACCTCAGAGAGCAACAACAACATACTGCAAAGGAGGTGATGGAAATGAATAAAGCGCTTAAAGGAATGAAGACCTGAAAAGGGAAGTTGAAGCAATGAAGAAAATCCAATCTGAGACATCCATAGAACTGGAAAACCTTAAGAAAAGAATCGGAACTACAGACACTAGCATCACCAACAGAATACAAGAGATGGAAGAAAGAATTTCAGGCTCAGAGGATAAAATTGAAGAAATGGATACATCTGTCAAAGAAAATTTCAAATCTAAAAAAGTCCTGACACAAAACCTTCAGGAAATCAAGGACACAATGAAAAGACGGAATCTCAGAATAATAGGAATAGAAGAAAGAGAAGAGTCCCACCTCCATGGACCAGAAAATATCTTCAACAAAATCATTGAAGAGAATTTCCCAAATCTAAAAAAAGAGATGCCTATAACTGTACAAGAAGCTTACAGAACCCCAAATAGATTAGACCAGAAAAGAAAATCTTCCCGCCACATAATAATCAAAACACTAAATGTACAGAACAAAGAAAGAATTTTAAAAGCTGCTAGGGAAAAGGGTCAAGTAACATATAATGGCAAACCTATCAGAATCACACCTGACTTTTCTTCAGAGACTCTAAAAGCCAGAAGGGCCTGGAAAGACATCTTGCAGACCCTAATAAACCACAAATGCCAGGCCAGACTACTATTCCCTGCAAAACTGTCAATCAACATAGATGGAGAAAACAAGATATTCCATGACAAAGCTAAATTCAAACAATATCTATACACAAATCCAGCTCTACAGAAGATGTTAGAAGGAAAACTTCAACCCAAAGAGGTTAACTACACACAAGAAAGCACAGGAAGCAAATAGCATGCCTGCAGCAAAAACAAAAGGAAAGAAGCTCACTCACACACTATTTCTACCAACATCAAGATGGCAGGAAGTAACAATCACTGGTCATTAATATCTCTCAACATCAATGGACTCAATTCTCCAATAAAAAGGCACAGGCTAGCAGAATGGATGCAAAAACAGAATCCCGCATTCTGCTGCTTACAAGAAACGCACCTCAGCAAAAAAATAGACATTATCTCCAAGTAAAGGGCTGGAAAAAGATATACCAAGCAAATGGACCCAAGAAAAAAAGCTGGAGTAGCAATTCTAGTATGCAACAAATTGGATTTTCAACCAACATTAATCAAAAGAGATGGGGAAGGACACTATATACTCATCAAAGGAAAAATCCACCAAGATGAAATTTCAATACTAAACATCTATGCCCCAAATGTAAGACCACCCACATTCATTAAAGAAACACTACTGAAGCTCAAATCCCACATTGAACCTCACACATTAATAGTGGGAGACTTCAACACACCACTCTCACCACTGGACAGATCAACAATGCAGAAACCAAACAGAGAAATAATGAACCTCACAGATGTCATGAATCAAATGGACCTAATTGATATCTACAGAACATTTCACCCAAAAACAAAAGAATACACTTTCTTCTCGGCACCTCACGGAACCTTCTCCAAAATCGACCATATAGTCGGTCACAAAGCAAGCCTCAACAGATACAGGAAAATTGAAATCACTCCTTGTAACTTATCAGACCATCATGGAATAAAGCTAGGCTTCAACAGTAACAAAAACAACAGAGTGCTTGCAAAAACATGGAAACTGAACAACTCTCTCCTCAATGACCTCTGGGTCAGGGAAGAAATAAAAAAAGAAATTAAAGTCTTCTTAGAACTCAATGAAAATGAAGGCACAACATACCCAAACTTATGGGACACATTGAAAGCAGTGCTAAGAGGAAAGTTTATAGCTCTAAGTGCCTTCAAAAAGAAACTGGAGAATTCCTATACTAGCCACCTAAAAGAACACCTGAAAGAGCTAGAACAAAAAGAAGCAAACACTCCCAAGAGGAGCAGACGAGAGGAAATTATCAAACTCAGGGCTGAAATCAACAACTTAGAAACAAAAAGAACAATACAAAGAATCGACAAAACCATGAGCTGGTTCTTTGAGAAAATCAACAAAATAGACAAGCCCTTAGCTAAACTAACTAAAAGGCAGAGGGAAAATACCCAAATCAACAAAATCAGAAATGAAAAGGGGGAAATAACAACAGACATTGAGGAAATCCAAAGAATCGTTAGGTCCTACTTCAAAAACTTGTACTCCACAAAATTGGAAAATCTAAATGAAATGGACAATTTTCTTGATAGATTCCACCTACCAAGGTTAAATCAAGAACAGGTAAACAAATTAAACAGTCCTATAACCCTTAAGGAAATAGAAGAAGTTATTAGACGTCTTCCAACCAAAAAAAGCCCAGGCCCAGATGGTTTCAGCACAGAATTCTACCAGACATTCAAAGAAGAGCTAACACCAATATTCTTCAAACTCTTCCACAACATAGAAACAGAAGGAATACTGCCAAACACATTCTATGAGTCCACAGTTACCCTGATACCTAAACCTCACAAAGACCCAACGGAGAAAGAAAATTTCAGACCAATTTCCCTTATGAACATGGATGCAAAGATACTTAATAAAATACTTGCAAACCGGATCCAAGATCCCATCAAAAGTATCATACACCATGATCAAGTAGGCTTCATCCCAGGGATGCAGGGGTGGTTCAACATTAGAAAATCCATCAATGTAATCCACCACATAAACAAGCTGAAAGAAAAGAACCACATGATCATCTCATTGGATGCTGAAAAAGCTTTTGACAAAATACAGCACCCTTTCATGATAAAAGTCTTAGAGAGATCAGGCATACAAGGACCATACTTAAAAATAATAAAAGCAATTTACAGCAAGCCAATAGCCAACATCAAACTAAATGGAGAGAAACTTAAAGCATTCCATCTAAAATCAGGGACAAGGCAAGGCTGCCCACTCTCTCCATATCTCTTCAACATAGTACTTGAAGTTTTAGCTAGAGCAATAAGACAACTAAAAGAGATCAAGGGGATAAAAATTGGAAAGAAAGAAGTCAAAGTATCCCTATTTGCAGATGATATGATAGTATACATCAGTGACCCCAAAAATTCCACCAGAGAACTTCTACAGCTGATAAACTCCTTCAGCAAGGTGGCCGGATACAAAATCAATTCAAAAAAATCAGTAGCCCTTCTTTACACAAAAGATAAATGGGCTGAGAAAGAAATAAGGGAATCAACACCCTTCACAATAGCCACAAATAATATAAAATACCTGGGGGTAACTCTAACCAAGCAAGTGAAAGACCTGTATGATAAGAACTTCAAGACCCTGAAGAAAGAAATTGAAGAAGATATCAGGAGATGGAAATATCTCCCTTGTTCATGGATAGGTAGGGTCAACATAATAAAAATGGCCATCTTACCAAAAGCAATATACAGATTCAATGCAATTCCTATCCAAATACCAACTCAATTTTTTACAGATCTGGAAAAAACAATTCTCAACTTCATATGGAATAACAAAAGACCCAGAATAGCTAAATCAATCATGTACAATAACAGAACATCTGGAGGTATCACCATCCCAGATTTCAAGCTGTACTACAGGGTAATAGTAATAAAAACAGCATGGTACTGGTATAGAAACAGACCAGTTGACCAATGGAATCGAATTGAAGACCCAGAAATAAACCCACACACCTATGGTCACTTAATTTTTGATAAAGAAACCAAAAACATACAATGGAAAAAGGAAAGCATCTTCAATAAATGGTGCTGGTCTAACTGGATGTCAACATGTAGAAGAATGCAAATAGATCCATACTTATCACCCTGTACAAAACTTAAGTCTAAGTGGATCAAGGACCTCAACATAAATCCAGACACACTAACATTAATAGAAGAGAAAGTGGGAAAAAGCCTTGAAATCATTGGCACTGGTAGCAACTTCCTGAATAGAACACCAATAGCTCAGGCACTAAAACAAACAATCAATAAATGGGACCTTATAAAATTGAAAAGCTCTGTAAGGCAAAGGACACTATCCTTAGAACAAAACAGCAGCCTACAGAGTGGGAAAGGATCTTCACCAACCCAACATCTGACAAAGGGCTAATATCCAAAATATATAAAGAACTGAAGAAATTAAACACCAAAAAATCAAATAACCCCATCAATAAATGGGGTACAGAGCTAAACCGAGAATTCACAGAAGAGGAATCTAAAGGCTGAGAGGCATTTGAGGAAATGTTCAACATCTTTGGTCATCAGGGAAATGCAACTTAAAACAACTCTGAGATTCCATCTCACACCTGTCAGAATGGCTAAGATCAAAAACTCAAATGATAGCACATGCTGGCAAGGATGTGGAGAAAGGGGAACACTCCCCCATTGCTGGTGGGACTGCAAACTTGTGCAACCACTTTGGAAATCAATCTGGAGATATCTTAGAAAATTGGGAATAAATCTACCTCAAGACCCAACCATACCCCTCTTGGACATATATCCAAAAGATCTGAAACGAAACCAAAAGGACATTGCCTCAACAATGTTCATAGCAGCTTTATTTGTAATAGCCAGAAACTGGAAACAACACAGATGTCCATCAACTGAAGAATGGATAAAAAAACTGTGGTACATATACACAATGGAATACTACACAGCTATCAGAAATGAGGAAATCATGCAATTCAAAACCAAATGGATGGAACTAGAAAAGCTCATCCTAAGTGAGCTGAAGCAGTCCCAGAAAGATAAACATGGTATGTATTCCCTTACAAATGGATATTAACTATACATCAGAGGATAACTATCCTACAACCCACACACCCAAATAGACAGGAACCTAGCATATCTATCCTAGGAAAAATTCTACCCACCAGTGAGTCATGGAATCTGCTGCAGGTTAGTGGAACCCCACACCCTAGATGGTGTGCCTTATCAAGCTCCAGTACGAGTGTAAGCTCTTGGGCCTCACTTGACGCAAGATCTGAGGGAGTATGATATGTGAGGACCCACCTCATCTGAGGAGAAGGAGAGTACCAAGTAGAGGAACAAGGAGGGAGGGAAGGAGAGAGGGAGGGAAGGAGAGATGAAGGGAGGGGCCAAGAGGGGAGGAGGGAGGAAACTATGTTCTAGAAATAAATAATACTTTTTTAAGAAAAGAGTTAATAAGCTTAAAAATATAATAAAAATACAATATAAAATTTTCAAACTATAATTTACCTTACTGGCATGAAAAGAAAATGGCCTTAGTTTCAGATTAGAATGTTAGACTGCAGGTGGCTACAGAGATTACACAAACTTGATAGCAGCTAAAAAGTTTTTTTTGTTTTTCGTTTTTTTTTTTTTAATGTTTTTTTGTAGAGGTATAGGCTATTTCCATGGTTTGGCATTAAAAAGCAGGTAACAGGTTTAAAACACTGTAAATAAATTAAAGGTGACAGCTGTTCAACCTGGTTTTACAAACCTCCAAGAGTTGAAAAAACTTAGAGCTAAGGTAAAATAATGCATGGTGTTAGCCCATGCCTTTACCTCCAGCAGAGACAGGAGGATCACTATAGAGTTAGTTGTCTTATAAATTCTAGAGTTACAAGAAACAGGGTGGTGATGGTGCACATCCTTAGTCACATCATTGGGGAAGAATACACCCTTAATCCCCACACACTAGAGACAGAAACAGGCAGATCTCAGAGCTCAAGGCCACCTGATACAAAACAAGCTCTAAACAGAGAAAAACTTTGATCCAGGAGTGGAGGAGCACATCTTTAATCCCATCAGTTGGAAACCACATGTCTTTGATCCCAAAACTTAGAATGCAGAGACAGGCACATAGGATTTGGAAAGATTTAAGTTTAAAAGCTACTTACAAAAGGCAGGCTGCAATTCAAACAAATTGTGCTTTGAGATCTCAAAATATATACACTAAAGGTTTGTTTAGCTCCAAAATATCAAAATAATTTCTTCTTTAATCCGGATTGAAAGGTAATACTTTGTATTTTATCAAAAAAACCAAATTTGCTCCAGGAAAATCCCTGCTCTACAATAAATGTCTGTCAGAGAAACAGGACCAAAAGGCTGAAGACTGATGCAGGAATGTTTGGAGAGAAAATGGGAACTGTCCAGGCTGTCACTGGTATGTCATTTCTTAGTTTTGGAAGCTGCAGGCCCTGTACTTCCTATATAATCAGATATATTTATCCCTCTCAGGTCTCTGAGGTGGTTGAAGAATAGACAGCTAGAGTCTCATAGTTAAATTTTGAGTTGTTTAGGAATCAAGAGGGCGTTCTAGATCTAAGAAGATGTTTATAATAGTGATGTAAGTTAGTATGAAAGCTGAGTCAGTTATAGAACTTTAAACTCATGGAGATGGTTAGATGGTAGAATGTTAAAGTCAGGGGCCAAATATGTATGAACTGGACATTGGGAATGTATACTGGGCCATTTAGCTCTCATAAATGTGGCATATTTAAAAAAAAAGAAGTTTAAAGGTTATGATCTGGAGACAGACCTCAGTGTTAGAACTCTTGCCTTGAATGCTCATGGAGCTGTAGGTTTGATCACCAACAGCACAAAACAATAACAAGAACAACAAACTGGTCAAAAAAAAAAAAAAGAAAGTGAAAGAAAAAGAAAAGGCTAGGGTAGGAATCCTGACAAAAAGGTTGTTCTGGGCAAAAGGTGGAATTTTTGGGCTGCTGTCTTTGATTTGCTCAGCAATGTGAGAGTCAGTTTCTTGCTACGACTAGAACATGAAAAATATGGGAGTATTGAGAAGACAGGAAGAAATTTAGGAACACTTATTAAGGTAAATCATTAGAAGAGACAGTGTGAAGAAAACTTCCTAGGGAGTACTAATGACCCAAATGAAATTAGAGTTGTGCAGATTTTGATTTGGTCTTTTAAATAGCTACGTGCTATGATGGTGATTAGAGAATATTACCAAATATTCTCTAACACAAGCTCTAATTTTATTCCATTGTAGTCACTTGCTGGAAAGAAACATCCTGTATCCCCCAAACTCTATTCTGCTTACTTTCTAAGAATTTTGTGCATATTTACCATCACTAGAGTTATAGTGATTTTTATTAACTACTACTTTCCAGTGAAAAATTCTCTTAAGCATTTCAAAGAAAAATAAACAACCAAAAGCTTTCATAACTGGTATTGTAATTGCCAAAGATGACTTGTCAAATCTGTTGAATTTCTCATGGCCATTTTTCTGATCAAATCTGTATTGTGTCTACACTATCACAGTAGCATCATTACATAAGTCAGATTTTAAAATTTAAATATATATAACTATAAAATCATATTCCATAATTATGTCTTTCCTGGACTGTCGGGAGCACGGTCTCAATCCAAATCCCGACACCTCCTTCTCTGGGAAGGGAGTCGTGTGACCAGGTTACGGCACTTGCAACCCTACACGGTCAAATGGCAAATAATTGGCAGTAGACAAGCAGAGTGTAATTATATTATATTTATTAAATATATATATATTATCTAATTATATATTATTATTATTATGTATTATATATTCTCCTCTTCCTGAATATTCTCCTGATATTGAATTACACACACACACCACTGCACAGCAAGCAAGGCTACCAATATTAAAACAACCATATAAATCCACCACATTTCTTATCCCTTATTTCAAACATTTATACAACCTGGTAAGAAGTCCTCAGGTGGTGCTTGAGGTTCCTTCCGGCAGAGGAACTGGCTAACAGTACCACGAGTGGGACTGCGCCGTCGTCTGTCATTTGGTCATAGCTTATATACTATTCTTACAACACACACCCATTATACTTATCAATATCTACTTAGCTGCACTCCAACTTGGCGTCTTAAAATACTTAAGGGCTTTACGCCCTCTTATCTATACTCCTGCAGGCATGTTACCAGAGGCCTGCTTACAGACTCATTACATTCCACCCCCCCCCACACCTGAGATGTTCTCAACATGAAAGGTGTCGCTATCGAGGTTGGTTCAGCGCAATGTCACCTCCCTCTCGGGCCACAGGCCTGGGGTTTCCATTATCATATGGTCTAGTCCTACTTCTTGTTATTTCTAACTCAGATTTTCTTAATATCTTATGACAAGGTTCGCCTTTGGAGCGCTTGTATTTAATATAGTAATTCATCCAATTAGTATATCTATTATATTCCTTACTTAAATCTACAATGAATGGTTTAACTAAAATTCTACAACAAAATGATTGTAAAGATCCAGGAATATACTTAGATTCTTGAGCATTCTTACAATACCAATCCCCTTGTAATAAGTGAAGGGCTTGTTCTGGATTATGTCTAATCATATTCTTACATAATTCATAATGTGGATAATTTCCTTTTGAAATATAACATGACACTAAACTTGCTAATACATGTAACATTCTATCAGTTAGGTGTCTGTCAACATGTTCTGGGTCATGTAATACAAAATGTCCAATTAAGGTTGGTAACAAGTCCATTTGTGGTGGTCCTTGTAGGAATCTCGAGGTCTATCTGTTTTTGCAGAACGTGCAGTTTTCTTGAATTATGGACCATGGTGGTATAATTCCCATGCATCCCCAGACATCTTGTAGTTCTGTGCAATGTTCATGGAACAGTCCTCTGATTGCTACCATCGGTCCTCCTTTTTGGATTAGCCCATATCTGCGTCCAGAAAGATCTTTTCCTGGAGCCATTTCTGAAATACATAATCACTTTAAACGCAAAAGCTGCTCCTATTATACAACATACAATAAATCCAATTTCTTTAAACCATTTCCACCGTCCTACTAATGGTGTACAAATAAAGTCTAGTTGAAAATGTCTGGCTATCATAACCCAGAAACTACATTTCTTTATGCTATCTGCCCAATCTTTATTTATAAGTGTACTGGTTCTTAAAATTCCAACTAATTTATGAGTCTCTAAAACATGTCTATCCAAACTCTGTTGTGCTTCTTTAATCTTCTTATGAATACTATCTAGCTGTTTTTCATTATATTCAGCTATCTGCTGCATTTCTTGTTGTGCCTTAACAAAAGTTTGGTAGTGCTCTTTTTCTAAATCTTTTAAAAGTTGAAAAGGTGTGGAATATAAATGAACTTCTTGTATAGAAAGTTGTGTCACCCTAGTTTCATTATTTGTAGTTAATAATGAACAATTATGTACCATCCAACATCCTTTTTCAATATTCCAAGTTGTTATAGTATCATCTAAAGATTCCCTATTCAAATTGGTGCAACTCATATCCATTTTCGTATTTGTACATACTAGCCATGTCCAATCACCCATATTATATACTGTATCTGTCATAGTTGTTGGTGCTAACCTGGTTTGAGTCAATTTTGTAATTGGTATATGGGTATATATATGTATTTTGTCCCAATGCTAAAGTATCATCCTGTGCTATGTAAGCTGGTGTATTATTCACATTAATAAAAAGGAAATGATCTATTGGTGTGACCCATGTATTTTTAATTGCTGAGAATGGGTCTAATTTTGTACTCCATACCTGTGATATGGGTTTTGTATGATATGCACGATAATAATTGTCTAAAAATACTTGTATTGTATGTAAAGTACATATTCCTTCCTCACAATAGCTGTCCTCAGTAGGATCCATCAAAGTTGCATATTGCAATGTCCTTCTACCAACTCCTGTGGTAAAGAAGGTATCTAATTCTCTTTCCATTTTTTGTGCTGCTATTGCATATTGTTGGCACATTATCAAGTTATGGTCTGATATTATTTGTTGTTTAATATATCTATCCTGTGCTCCCCATTCTTTCCTTTGTATTTATATTTCTGCTCTCATTTGTTGTGTTATTACATTAAGTGCATCAATTGATGAAGAGACTGATGCTATGGCTTCTGAGGTCTGTCTATTAATATTATGTATATTATTCAATTCAGCTTTAATAGGTTCCAACATAGCTGCTGAAACTCTGCCTCCAAATACACCTCCCATTATAGATCCAGCTATTATCGCTCCTAGTAAAATTCCTAATTGTAGCGGTTTTCTTCATAGTTTTACGGGAGTTGAGTATTGTAAAGATGGATACCAAGTCTGAGTACCTGATGTGCAATATAATTTTGGTGGTTTTAATGTTTGTAAATCTATTCTTAACTTTATTTTCCTCAATCTTGGGAATAAAATAACTTTCGCTGGTGTTTTTAAATCTGGTACTATCATAGGTGCTGATACTACTTTTGCGTTTCCAGGTGGTGGGTATAAATAACCTTGCGGAAAGTGAGCTGTATATAGTTTATATTTTTTATTTGCATGGCTTATGCTTCCTCTGTCTATTAATTTTCCTTCATGTTCTTTCTTATCTTGCCATAATTCATTGGACATTGGGAGATAATATATCTCATCCCAATCTATGGAAAATGTTTGATTTAGGCCCTTAGGTTTATGTGCTATCCATTCTACCTGATGCCAATTTTCATATTCAGGATGTACATTCTACATTGAAAAATAATATGGAAATCCTGTATGGTAATATTTAACTGCATTTTTAATGGTAAGATTCAGATTCTTCCAAAAATCCAGTGAGTCTGTGAGTCCTGTAGAATATATTGGATATATATTCTTTAATGCAATCATTTGAGCAGTTTTATCTCCATATGTATATAAGGTAGTTGGTATTATTTCTTCCATAATTGGATATTCATAGGTGATATTTTCATATGCATCAGTTTTATTTATTATTGATGTATTTACTATTCTATTAAATACAATTATTTCTTCAGGTTTTCTATATATATTTCCTTTATTAGTTTTAATATCATATGGGATGGGGAATTCATTGCTCTGTGCATGTAAGGCACATATCGCTATTTCATTAAAGTAACAATGCCATGTTTCCTTTTTGTTGGTTTCATTTATTTTCTTACATCTGTCCTGTATCGTTTGATTTAAATTAAATCTTATGATATGGTTTAAGATCTGGGTTTTTATGCCCTGGGAAGGAATTATTATAATACCATAAAGTAATGTTAGCAGTATAATTATGTTGTATCCTATAGAGTCCTGCTATATCCACTATAAATAAAACTGTATTGTTGGCTTCTTTTGCCCATGTAGTTTCATTGCTATATAAAGAATAAGTCTCATTTTTAATAGTATTATTTATATAGGGTATTTTTATAGGATTTATATAACTAAAAGATTTAGAATCTTTTTCTATATACTTTTTATAGGTGAAATTTGTGTATTTAACACATCCCCACATCCATTTATCTTTACTATGTGGGTTTGACTGATTCCTTTGTGCAACCAATGTAAATGCGCAAGAATGAGTTGGTCTTGTGCAAAGATGATTACTCTCCTCTGGTTCTATTTCTCTTGTTATTCCCCATGGTTGTGGTAATATTGATGTTAACACAATTGGCATTCTCCAATGTTCTACTCCTAAAGCTAAAACTTTTTTCCAAAGATTCCAGTCCCAAGTGTAATTTGTTTGCACACTTGGTCTTATTATTGATCTATTTACTTGTATTCCATTAATCTTTTCCAAATAATAATTGGGGTATGGTTCTCCATTATAATCGACAACTGTTAGATTTCCATAAAAGTGTAGGTTTGGAAATTGTGCCACACACAAAATATTGTGTTTTTTAACAGTGTCGTTAACGTTATTCAAAAATGTTTTTGGGCATCTGTTTCCCCATGGTTCCGGCAATGGTGGTATGCCTTTTCGAATGAACCATGGTTCTAATTTCTCTTCTACTATTTGACATCCTCTGTGTAATTTTTCACCTGGTGCACAAGTTTTTGCTGTAGTGGTTGCAGTGGTTGTATCTATTTCACTGGAGCCCTCTTCAATATAATAATAACTTTCATAATTCTGTTCCTCAAAGGATTCTGTAGTTTTATTATACCAATAGCCAATAGGGTCAAAACTTTGTTTAATTAGAGGTGCAAACCATTGTCTAGGAAATGTAGCATTCATGGAAAGACCACATGTAAAGGTTCCACTAACAATTTTATCATCATCATAAAAATCATAATATTGAATCGCCATTGTTATATATTTTTGATTTACTTTTAAGGTAATTACTTTATGGTTTTACCAATCTCGCCAATGTGTGCTATATATTGCCATTAATGATGTTTTATTACCCCATATTTCAATCCAATGGCATTTAATAGGATTTTGTTCCTCCAAATCTGTGGCATTCACACTCGTCTGACATAAACTCTTTTGCATGATATGAGAGTCTAGTAGCCATTCTATATTGTTCACATCCTGAATACCATTCATATTCTATGCAATAAGCATATTTTTGCCAAAAAGAGTGAAAATTATTGGTAATGCATACCCAAACTCTAAAATCTTTCCAATATTCTGGAAAGCTTTTAGTTACATTATATTTTTCAACTTGTTGAAACAGAATTCGATCTACAGTAGTAGCAACATTAGTAGCAACACTGGTTGGTATATTAGCTAACAACAATAAAGTTATAAATATTATTTTATTTTGTGGAAAATGCACATGGTGTGATTTATTACCACCGATGCTGTATGTGAATTGTTTCCACTCCATATTATCATGCAAAAATTTCCTATCGCGTCCAGAATCGGAAATCCTACCCACAGGACACATGCTATCCAGGTGATTATTAATACTATTATCTTTCCAAATTTTTCCCATGAATACATGGTTTATGCCACGTCTTCTAATTTTGCCAGTTTTAGTTCCCCTTTACCTGGGGTTATCCACACCTGGTTTCCTGTGCCTGGGGTGACAATTTCCGCTTTCCAGAGGCTTTGTCCCTTATGTGACCTAAAAACACAAATATGAGGTTTCATCACTGGTTTATCATCATCGATAGGCATTTCATAACTTATATTATATTTTATGACTTCACTCAATGGGCTTCCTTTATGTAATCTGGGTCTTTCATTTAAGTTTTTAATTGCTTCCAATGAAGCTCTTGCCAATGATTTTCCTTGTTCCTGCAATAATTGAGCCTTCAATAGGCCATTCAGGCGCTCAGTAGCCCCTGCTGCAGTAGGATTACAGGTGTGATGAAAGTCCCACTGAATATCTAAATGTTTTGCTAAATCCTGTATTCTTTTACCTGTAAAATGTGTGCCTTGGTCTGATTGGATTTTCCAAGGACAACCATATTGGGAGCACCATTGTAGTAAATAAAGTAAGCATAGCTACCTCTTGAGTTGGTTTTGGTCCTGGTCTGGCCAATGCCAAACCAGTAGTGACATCTACCATTGTACATAAATATTCTCCTTTAAATGCATTTAATGGTCCTATAAAGTCAATTTGTATTAATGTGTTAAAACCTGTTCGGTGTCCTACAACACCTTTATATTGTTTATTAAATCTAATTTTTTGATTAGGGCATGACTGGCATCCTCTAATTGCATTTTTAATTATGTGCCATGACACTTGTATGTTTCTTTTGGTAAACCATTGATATAGAGCATGAGTTCCCAAATGTCCCATTGCTCTATGAAGATCCAATATTTCCTTTTCTCTTACTGCCACTTCTAATTCTGGTTTCATTATTTCATATCTGGCTTTAATTTTCTTTTTTAAAGGAGCCTCATCTTTAACTTCATAAGTTCTTCTTATCTTCAATACTGCACTAGCTAATTGATCTACTATTGCATTATTTATGCTAGTTTCATCCTTTTTATTAGTATGAGCATCTATATGATAAATTGTTATTTTCACCTGTTTGCTTATTTGGTTCAATTCTTCCCATGCTTCTTTGGACCATAAATCTTTACCATTTATTTTCCATCCTGTTCTTCTCCATTTTCCTGACCATATAGCTATTCCATTTGCTACACACCATGAATCAGTATAAATTGTCATATACTTAGCTTTTTCCTTTAATGCTTGTCTAGCTGCTAACAACGCTGCTATTACTTCTGCATGCTGAGCTGATTTGCTATTACCTTGATCTGTAATTGTCATACCATCTGAAGGTCGGTAGGCAGCAGCTATCCATTTAATTTTCCCACCATAGGTGGCTGATGAGCCATCCGTGAACCATGCTTGCAACATACCTGATTGGTATGGTTTTGTACCCCATCATCCGATGGGGGTAGATCGTGACACTTCCTCCTTAATTTCGGGAGGTTCTACCAACCAATCACCTTCAGGTTGTTGCCGGAGCATGTTCTCGGACATTGTTGACATTTTTCCTTTTTGTGACACTTGGTGTCGTTTGACAAAGTCTTCCAGGTACCATTTCC
The DNA here is from genome assembly GCA_907164525.1 of Lophiomys imhausi. Taxonomy (NCBI): domain Eukaryota; kingdom Metazoa; phylum Chordata; class Mammalia; order Rodentia; family Muridae; genus Lophiomys; species Lophiomys imhausi. The sequence goes on from CAJQZJ010032455.1 coordinate 685,559, forward strand.
ATTGGAGCACCCTCCTTTCAATGGGTAGGCCCGTCCAGGCTTCACCTGGGGCTTTTACCCAATCTAGGATGGGAAACTCTGTATGGATTACAACGGGGTTTTGGGTCATCATAGTGGCAGCGGCCTTAACTGCCTCGTATATGGCCCAAATTGTTCTTTCGAACAATGAGTACCGATTTTCAGACCATGGAAAGCGTTTGCTATAAAATCCTACCGGAAAAATTCTATCCTTTTTTGTAAATATATTCCAATTACCATGACCTTTGCCAAAAAGTACTTCAATAATAATCATACTATTCTCTGAACTGTAACATAATTTTTTATATTCCTTAATATAGTTTATTAAACATTTTATTGCCCTATCCTGTTCTTCAGTCCATTCAAAATCATTTGCCTTCCTAGTAATTTTATATAATGGTTGTAACATTAATTGTAAATATGGAATATGTTGTCTCCAATATCCAAAAAGTCCTATGAGGTGTTGTACCTGAGTCTTATTTGTTGGCTTTTCTATTTTTTTTCTAACTTATCTATCACAGAATCAGGTATTTCCGGACCAGTTGTAGACCAATGTACTCCTAAAAATTAACTCTTTGTGCAGGACCTTGTACTTTATCCATGTTAATTGTCCATCCTTTATCTCTCAAGTGTTGTATTAATTTCTTCACAGTATCTGCTACTTCTTTCTCTTCTTGTCCAAAAACTATTAGGTCATCCACATATGACAAACATTCCACCCCCATTGGAATCAAAATCCTTGAGAGTTTCGGTTAATGTCGTATGTGCGATGATAGGACTATTTAAATATCCTTATGGTAGTCTAAGAAATCTATACTGTTTACCTTGCCACGTAAAAGTGGTCAATTCCTGAGAATTTGGATGCAATGGTATACCAAAGAACATGTCAGATAAATCTATGGTCGCCAGCCATTTTAGTGATGCCCTTTTTATCTGTGTAAAAATATTATCAATATCTGGTAACTGACCAGGGAGTTTATCACTGATTTCATTAATTCTCCTATAATCTATAGTAAATCTCCATTTACCATTTGGTTTCTGTACTAGCCATACTGGGGAATTATAGTTAAAGCTTTGGGCTTGTATTATTATATTCTCTTTTAATAGGTCTTTAATACTTTGATTTATTTCTTCAATTCCTCCTTTTATTAGATATTGGGGAGTAAAGCTTGGTTTAGTTTTCGGAAGTTATAGTTCTATTCTTACTTCTGTTAAATTGGTCATCTTTTTTTATTTTCTTATAATTCAGGTGTTGTGGCATTAATGTTTTAAACTCCTCAATTCCTAACACATTACATGGTGCCTGAAAACTAGCCATGTCTATTTCTACTTGTTTATCATATATTTGCAATTTTACTTTTACTATTGGTACCCTTCTTTCTGAATTTACTCCTTGTAAAACTATATATTTATGTCCCTTTTGTTGATTTCCTAGATCTGTTATAATAGAAATTTGGCTTCCTGTATCTATAAGCCATTTAGTTGGTATTATCCCCTTTTCGGTGACTCTCGGGATATTTACAAAAGGTCTAGTATCTTGGTCGTATAAATTTATCACATAGGCCTACCATTGTGATATCGCTCTCGTATTGGGGCACGATCTTGTGGATAAGGTCGGAACCTGCCTGATGGTTGGTTGCCTCTGCCTAAAAAATTTCTGTTCCGCCTATAATCTTGTACATTATTATTCTGTGGTGGCTGTCTGGGAAAAAGCTCATTCTTCCTTCCCCAAAATCTATTCATAAAACGTGTTTTCCTTGGTGGATGTCTTATATTCATTGTTCTATTATTCCCAAAAGGTTTTATTTTAATATTAACGTATGGTTTATTTCTATCTTTCCTGGGTTTCTTAAATTTTGCTTGAAATGACACTACTCTATCCTGTTCCAGTTCTCTGTATTGTTTAAAATAGGATATGCCATCTGCTATAGTTTGGCATCCTTGTAGTCCACTCGTAATTTGTATTCTCAAATTGGGTGGAGCTCCTTTTATAATAATCTTCCTAAATTCCGGTGTCATCGGTGAGGCTTGAGGTGTAGTAGCCTGATTGTATATAAACCATAGAATTCCTAGCTTTCTAAGTACATTAATTGCATCTCTATAAGTTAACCATCTCCCTGCTGTCTCAAATTGTGTCATATCTAATGATGGAAAAGCATATCTCCAAGCGGCTGTTATCCAATCTAAAAGGGGGTGTGTGTCTCCCTTTGCATGTTCTATAACATGCTCTAACGCTTCAAATATAGACGGGTTTTCAATTATTCCTTTAATTTTCGCCATTTCTTGGCTTGAAAGCATGATTGTGTCTGCCCCTTTTTCCCACAATCTAACCATATACTGTGCGTCCTTGGCGCCATTTTGTGCATAGTCCCATCTTAATTCACTTAGCTCTTGTGGGCTGAATGGTCTAGTCTCTGTCACTTCCAATCCTGGGGTTTGGGGCGTATTAGAGAAAGTAGGAGCTAATCTACTTATGCCTGATTTGGACGAAGTCTTTTTAGTAGTAGTTACCACCGGAAAAGAGTACGCAGTGGGAGTTTCAGAGTTGATCAGGCTCTTTTCCCGCTTCAGTAAATTTAAGGCTAGCCTCTTTCCCATCAGCCTGTCTTTATCAGTATCTTGCACAGTTTTCATTAATATGGCTGGCACCTCTTTTTTATGGGCCCCTTCTATTAAAGGTCTGACTACCTCTGGATCCTTAAGGTCTCCTTCTACTCTGGTCAGTTTCATGCCAATTTTTTGTTTTACTGCTCTAGCAGTATCACCCCATCTCTGTTTTTCTTCTGACTGGATTGGGTTTCCTGTTACTGGAGATATTTGTAATTTTTTCATTTTCCTAATTAGCGAATTCGTTTCCACGTTTTATTTGCTAACCAATATAAAAATTTAATTTCCTTTTTACAAATATACCACTTAAAATTGGATAAATTCTGAGCCTTAATTAATTTTTCAAATTTTAAATCTGCTTGTCTCTCCAATCTCTTTGAAAAGAATTTTACCATAAGAATGAAAGTTAAATGCTAGCTTCGGGCATGTGATGTCCAAATCCCGACACCTCCTTCTCTGGGAAGGGAGTCGTGTGACCAGGTTATGGCACTCGCAACCCTACATGGTCAAATGGCAAATAATTGGCAGTAGACAAGCAGAGTATAATTATATTATATTTATTAAATATATATATTATTATCTAATTATATATTATTATTATATATTATATATTCTCCTCTTCCTGAATATTCTCCTGATATTGAATTACACACACACACCACTGCACAGCAAGCAAGGCTACCAATATTAAAACAACCATATAAATCCACCACATTTCTCATCCCTTATTTCAAACATTTATACAACCTGGTAAGAAGTCCTCAGGTTGTGCTTGAGGTTCCTTCCGGCAGAGGAACTGGCTAACAGTACCACGAGTGGGACTGCGCCGTCGTCTGTCATTTGGTCGTAGCTTATATACTAGTCTTACAACACACACCCATTATACTTATCAATATCTACTTAGCTGCACTCCAACTTGGCGTCTTAAAATACTTAGGGGCTTTACGCCCTCTTATCTATACTCCTGCAGGCATGTTACCAGAGGCCTGCTTACAGACTCATTACATGGACATAATTGGTTAGTTACCCAGCAAAGCTTCTGGTACCTCTGTGCACTTTGCTGTGATAACATTTCACTTGTACAATGTATATCACCTTTATTATCATGATGGTTGCAGGTCATCAAATTTTAAAAGCATCAGAACAAAGACCATCATGTTCTTAAAAATGTCCTGTGGCCCCTGAACTTGGTCTTATTTTATTAGACATAAATTCATTCTTGTGATTCCTTCTTCTCCGTTGATCAAATAACATGAATGATGAGTTCAAAATCACCTCGAAGTTCCCTATTTTAGATGAAAATCTTATATTTTCTAAAGGGCTCTCTACTTGTACTTTCAATCACATTACTACAGCCCATATAAATCCTCAGCTCAATAAATACTAAAGTATATTATGTCTCTAACAAAGAGGTAAATCAAAGCTGGAAGAAACAGAACGAGAGAATGTACTTACTAGTTTTACTGTTGTAATACAGATGTATATACATTGTGAGCAACATTAAGTATGTATATATCCCTTAAATATACATTGATATTGTGTATACTAAATATCTTCTGTTTTTATAAACCCAAATAGGCATATTCCAGATCTAACCAATATAAACTTTTGTCTTCTTGGAATAAAGATTAAAAAATAAACTTTCTGGTAAGTAACTTTTCTATTCTTATTTGGTTATTCTCTTACTCTATGTAAACTTAGAATTTGCTGGCTTCTGAAAGTATTTGTCATTTTCTTTTCTTTTGTCCTTTTAATGTGGTTCTATGTACCTGAGAAGTATTATTCATTTGTCATGATTTCTTTGTTGAAGACAAATTTAGGATATTCACTATAGAACATTTCACAGCATTGACTTTATCAAGTCTTGAACAAAATAATGTGTCCTATTCATCATTTATAGTAAAAGAGCACAGAGCATGGTTAAAAATACAAACTGCAATTAATGAAAATGAGGCCATGAATTTGAAAAAGGAGGGGCATGTAGGAAGGTTTGAATAGGGGAAAGGGAAGAGAGAAATGTAATTAAACTATATAATCAAAAATAAAAAGAAAAGTAATTAAAATGGAAAATGAATAAAGCAAAAATTTGAACAAATTTAAAAGTCATTAAAGCAAAACAACAACAAATAAGGGCTTTGTTTTCTTTAAACATATTTCATGTACATGGGGAGTCCTGGGTGTGGACAGATTAACAGTGGTCCTGGATGTTCATTCAGGAGAGCAGAAACCAGAGACTTCATCATTTTCATCAAGGATCTATAGGCCAGTCAAGAAGATCAAGTTAAATTCTAGAACTTAAAGTTACAGGGCTGACAATTACCATCTAGTTTCCATGCACACAGAATGGTAAAATATTTTTTTCAGAGTTACTCTTATGTAGCTTAGGGATTTGTCCACAAAATATTTATAAGGCACATTGCAAAAGACTTGTGGTGCTTTTATGATATTGTTCTGAGAGTCTCATTATCAACACATCACATGAAAATATGACCCAATGGGTAATTTTTTCATCTTTCATTATTTAGTATAATTCTTAATCAATAAATGAAACTCTATAATAAATTTCGAGACAGCTGACCAACCCTTCATTTAAAACACGGCCTGAAGGTGACTGGCATGCCAGACAGACTGGAGACATTGTATTGAAAGCTAGTCTCCAAGCAAATCAATGAATTCGTGCTTTGAAACCAGTTCAAAAACATTTTTATGAATCCATGTAAAAAATACTGAAGGTAAACTTATAACGTAGAGGCCTTCAGTGAGTGGGGTCATCCATTCTTGTACTTTGTTTTGCTTTCTAATATAAAGTTAACCAATATGTCTTAACAGGTCATCAATGTTTTGGTCTTCCTTCAGATTCATGCTCTATTCTGGCAGATCTCCTCTACAAAGAAAAGTGTTTATTGATTTCACTTTGAGCAACCATCTGCAAACTTGGAGGCTCTTAGCTCAATCAACCAAAGTTGAAGCCTTTTAGAAAGTATTAGCTCTTATTTTATAGAATGTTTCTGAAAATTTTTAACTTTATTAATTGAAAGAAATATGTGCATTACTTCTTAGGCATAATTTATACTAAGCATTAAATAGAAATATATTTATAAACATATATACAAAGTAAATTTTTGTCACATTCTCATTCTGCAACAGTAATGCAGTATATTGTTTTAGCTATACTTCAATTTTCAACTGTGGTATTACCTTTCTGTCATTGATCTAGGCATGAAAATATCTTTTTAAGTTGACCACTGCAAAATTCTAGAAAAAGAATTACATTGTAATTTTCAAAACTATGCTGAAGAGCAACATGGAAATTCATACTGTGGGAAGCTTTTTAATTTTTTTTTTTACAAAATAAAGCTAGCTATTTGAAGACATAATTTTTTCTTTGATCAGCATTCAAAATTAGTTTACATCTTTATTCAACAAATATCTATGTAACAATGAACAAATGATAAGAACATCTAGAATTAGAAGTAAGATTACACTAGAAATAGAATTTACTTTTGAACAAAACCATTATTGGCTTATGAAATAGAATTTTCAAGTTATTATAAATTTCTTTAAAGTTAAATACTTTAAAAAAGCTCTCTGAGGCTTATGCTTAAAGCACATGAAAGAACACATGATCTCGATACATTATTAAGCTCAGCAGTTGTCCTCTGACATGCTCCAATTTCTTTATGGCACATTTTTTTTCTGCCTGATTTATGTAGAAAGCATTTTAATAGTCTGCCTTCCCCATTCACTGTCAAGAGTTCTCTAAATATTTTGTTGCTGGTTTTGATTGGATGTTATAGATATAGATATAGATATTAAAAGAATCTATGTCTGCATGACAACAAATTTCATTTTGGTGATGTGAAGCTGTTTTTTTTTTTTTCAGAAAAAAACATGCTCATTGTTTAATAATTTGTCTATCTCTTTTCCTCCCTTCCTCCTCACTTCTCCTTCTTATTCTTTCTTCTTTCTTCTTCCTTTCCTTTGTCATGATTATGATCTAATCTAAGGCCTAATAAACCATAAGCAGGCAGACATTATAATATTGAAATAGATCCTAACCCAGCTATAATTTTTGACTAGAAGTTCAAATATTATCTTAGCATATTTTGATAAAACTTTGTGTAGTTATTGGCTAATTAATAATGAATTAATTTAAAAATTTTATGTGGTATATTAGTGAATTCCACTGGATTTATTTATATAACTATGTTTTTCTATTTGTTTGTGAATTGTACTTTTCTTTCTGGTTTTTATTTATCATTTTTCTATTTAACTATAGTAAATTGAACAATCTACTTATAAGTTCGTTCTCTAGCACTGTGTCATAGAAATTTCTCCAGCTATGTCTTAGCTAGCATCTAATGCAAGAGTCGGTATCATATATCCTTTCTGGTTATTTTCTATCATCTATATGCACATATATATAGGTATATAGTTAATTTTTGTTATTAATTACAACTTATTTTTCTTTTCTATCTATCAATGTGTCTAATACTACAGTGCATAGATTTTTAGGGGGCAATTTTTAATTAATAGATACTTTTTTTTTCCTTTTCTAAATTTTATTTGATTTTTTAAACATTTATTTATTACTTCAAGTTATGTCTCCACTACCACTCCCTCTCTCCACCCCCTCCTGATCTTATCTTCTCACCTTCTATCCCCTCTCCCACCAATCTTAATCCTCCAATGTGGTGATGGGGTGATGTTACACATTCAAAATGTTAATTAATTGGTCCTGCTTGCTGTCTATTACTTTGTTTTCTAGTAATTGTCTCTGATTGGTTGAATAAATGCTGAGGCTGGAGATTGGGCAAAGATAGAGATAGGCGGGACTAAGGCACAGGTTTCAGAAGCACAGAGCTTCTTGGGTAAAAGAAGCCTCCAAAACAAGCAGCTAGAGCAGGAAGGATACACAAGCCATGGGCCAGATGAAAAAGGATTATTCCATGTGACTTGGAACATCAACCCAGCATGGAGAATAGCAGTCCAATGGGATATATGTATATATGGGGTCATATTTAGGGAAGAGCTAGCTTAGATGGGCTAAGATTGCAGTTCTGGCCAAGGCTTATTAAAATCCATTAAGGCTATGTGTGTGCTTATTTATAATGGTGTGTTAGGGATTAACACCACCAACCAATTAATGATTACCTAAATACTACTAAATAATTTAATCAATTCTTTCTACAGTGTGGGGTGCCTGGAACTTTTATATGAGAAATTGTGTATGTAGAACATAAATCAAAGAGATACCAGATTGAGAATAAAGACCTTTTAATGTTCATTGATTTGAGGGACACTCTTATACCTCATTCTTGTAGATATAGAACTACTGAATTTCTTTCTATATCTACTTCTCTTTCTTATGAATTTTTGTCTCATAGATTTAACTCATTGTATGAGGGTTGATATTAATCATCAACTTGACTGGATTTAGCCTGACCATGGAAATATAGCTGTGATTATGTCTGTCAGAGTGTTTCTAGAAAAGTTCAAACAAAAAGGAAGTTGATTGGCACAATCTTAGGGGCTTGAGTCATAGATTGCATTTAAAGTACTAGCATTCATCTCTCTCAACTTCCTGTCTGAGGAAACAGTCTGATGAACTAGTTCCCATCATCCAGCATGCATTCTTAGCCAGGATAGTTCTTTCCCTCTTAAGATGTGAGCTAAAAGAAACACTTCTTCTTTAAGTTCATTTTTCCCCAAGTGTTTCAGCATTGCTGCCTTTAGAAGGATTTGACTTTTCCAATCTGGCTGGAATACAGAAAATCAGTGAAGAAAATTTCACATCCAAATGCTTTGTTTCAAAGTGGCCTGAAGAGTGTAGATTTTAGGTGGTAAATTTCTCCAGAGCAGAAAGCAAGTAGATCCATAAGATAAATCACAGTGATTTATCTTGTATTATATATTCCCACAGTTATTGTCAACTGTCTCCAATGAATGTAATATGTGTGAGTATAATGCCAACTCTATCTTAAATTCAAGCTTATATTATGTTACACTAGCTATAAAAAGCAAATATGAATAATTTACAGTTGTAAAAAGAATATTTCAGAAAGCCTGAAATTTTAAAATTAATTTTTAATTTAGCTGATAACACTATAATTTAAATTATTAAAGCATAGCACATTATATCATCAATAATGTCACTGTTCAGTAAAATGTGATTTTTAGTAGGTACTTTATTTGATTGATTTTATACTCTTCCTCCTCATTTCTTTTCATATTGACCAAGAAATAATTTGCTCACATTCTTGAATTTATTACTATATATAAATCCAATAATGGGATTTAATTTCTAATTTTTATGTTTTATTCAGTTTATTTTGAAAGATATTAATAAAGTTAACAGTATTCATATAATATACCTCAAGTCAGATTACTTTTATTGTCAAAATATGAGTATTATTAATATGACCAGATAATGTACATTCTACCCCAGAAAATGATGTGATTTGGCTTATAGATCATGATCTTTACAACACATTAAGTTTATTTCAATTAATATATTATTAATTTGAAAATAATAAATTCCAATTTAATATTTTTAAGAATGGTTTTATTTTCCGGGCTAATGCATAATATAACAGGTTCTTAAAAAGTATATATTACTAGAAAGACCTGGCCAATTACTTTCATATCTCTACTTTATGGAAAGTGATAGAGTCCCTGCAAGAAGAACTTAAATCTATGAAGGAATTCCAAGAAGCCACAATTCTCCAACTCAAAACAAGGAACAACACCATTAAAGAGCTCCAAGCCAAGGTGACAGAGCTTGAACAGGAAAAGGACAAGGCTATGAAAGATTTTCATACAAAAACAAGCAAGCTGGAGAAGGAAATATACAAAAAGAACAAAACAATACAAGACATGAAAATAGAAATAGAAACAATAAAGAAAACACAGTCAGAGTTAAAAGAGGAAGTGGAGAACCAAGGGAAGAGAACAGGAACTATGGATGTGAGTATCAACAATAGGATGCAAGAGATGGAAGACAGGATCTCAGGCATGGAAGATTCAGTGGAAGAAATCAGTACAACATCCAAAGAAAATGAGAAGGCTAAACAATCTCTCACCCACAATATCCAAGAAATCAAGGACTCAATGAAAAGACGGAACCTAAGAATTATAGGTATAGAGGAAAGAGAGGACTCCCGACTCCAAGGTCCAGGAAATATCTTCAACAAAATCATAGA
>CAJQZJ010032455.1:710385-746823 GCA_907164525.1 Lophiomys imhausi
CAATTCCCAACATTAACTGAGGAACTATTGGCATTTAATAAGTTCTTCGAACCTGAGAGTTTTATTTAAAAAGGATTCACTTAATTGGCCCCACTTCTAAGCATTGTTGGGCAACACAAACTAGACTGAGGTGTGGGAGAAATTTTGAAGTTAGTTGGGTAGAGAAGTAATGACAAAGAGGGTGGGTTTGATAGGAGTTGAGGAAAATGGTATATAGAGTGAAACTACATGGTGTGCAATTCTCAAAGGATTAATAAAATACTTGTCATCACCTTTGAGAACTACTGGTTTGGCATTTTGTAGAAGTAGTTGGAATCTAAAGTTTGAGGAGGCATATGTCTTTTGGAGGTTTAAAATGTCATTATTATTGTATTATATTAAGGTTTATGCTATAAACTTGGCTCATTACTGATGGAGACAATTTTAACCATCTGCCTAAAGTAGAATTTTTCATTGTTTTCAATATAAAGTAATTCTCTGTCCACTTTTTACACTGTATTTTCTGCTAGAAAACAATTATAATCATATTTAAGCAGGGAGCAGATACCCTCATATTGTTGAGTATAAAGCATCTTCATGAATTATTTAGGATTCTTTGTTAAAAATTTAAACTTCACTATAAAAATGTTGCAAATAAAAAATTATACACTGAAATTAGGCAAACCAAAAGTTTATACAACTCAATAAACATCTCTACAATTAGAGTAGCCACATTCTTCTCTCAAATTCACATCCTCTTCTATAATTATGGTTTTATGCACTTATATATAGCTTACTGGTGTGTGTGTGTGTGTGTGTGTGTGTGTGTGTGTGTGTGTGTGTGCGCGCGCGCGCACGCAATGGATGACTTAGTCCAGCTAGTGTTATCTGTATGGACATGAACATAGGTAGGTCTGACCACTTAGTTATTTCAGCATATCAGGATATGTGTCTCTTTACAAACCTTACTTACCCAGTCATCTACTTCCTGTAGATCATCAACTAGAGTGAGATCCTACTCAATCAATGCCCTGTTATAAACTGGTGTGGTCTGGTACAGGCCTTATGTATGCAACCATATTGTTGAAAATTCCTGTGTGTACCATTCCTATCATGTCCAGAAAACTCTCTTGGTTCCCTGGCTTTAACCCTCACTCCATTCCTCCTCTATTATGTTCTCTTACCCTTTTGTGCAGAGGTTGTAATCTTTACTGCATGTATTCTTTGCACTTTCACCATTTTTTCAGTTCTTTGCAATACCTTCTTTTTTTTCTGTGGAAAGAAACTTTGTTGATGAGGGATTAAAGCTGCACTTATCTATGAGGACATCGATGGATAATTGGGAAGTCATGTTAGATAAGTGTTAATATATAAGGACTATATAGGCAAGATTAATAAATAGTTCACTAGTGACACACTTAGTGATAAGCAACAATTGTCTATTGGATTTAAAATACATCCAATAGGAGAGAATGCATGCTAGGCAATGCAAATTACCAAAGAAACATGGATTGTATTTTCTTTCACATTTACTCTACAATTTGTATCAATATTTAGTTAGGGTTCATTATTCTATATCTTGTAGTGTGCTGTTTATTTTGTTGTATGACTTAGAGCTGGGTATTTGGAAAGTTTTACTGAGCTTATGTATCTACAACTACCATTACTGTACTTTGAAAACATGTTCCTTGGAAGAAAAGTTTCTTTTTTTTTTTTTTTTTTACAGTTCATGATCCAGCCCCAGAGAAATGCCATCGTTCCAAGTATCTCAGGTTCTTTTTGTGGATAATGGTATTTGTAATCACGTTTTGCTGTGTAAGTAATTGCTTGGATGTTGTTGCTTTTATGCTCTTCCTACTGCCAAAGCAAGATAAGTGGATGTGTGTGTGTGTGTGTGTATGTGTGTGTGTGTGTATATATATGTGTGTGTGCGTGTGTGTATATTCATGATAAATTTGTATGTGTGTGCATATATCTACCATGTATGCATAGTTTTATATATATATACACACAAATCTTAGTATGATGCATATATTTGTATATATTAGTAATGTTCAAAATTATATATTGTATTGTTGTCTCCAACTATTAAAAATTACTATATATATCTTTCTAAAGTCATCAGCTTGCTTATTGTCCACTTCTTATACCTTTGATACTGTGCTAAACCCACGCCAAGAGAGGCAATATTAAAAGGGGGTGTGCATTGTGCTCCTCATAGAGCTGTTAGACTATTATCTCTCTTTTTTTATTTGCAAAATCATAGTGTTTTACAGGGTTATATGAGACTAGATCTTTTTAAAATGTTTATCTACTAATTCAAGTTACATCTCCATCATAGTCCCCTCCCTCTGCCCCTCCCAATACCACCTTCCCACCCTCTCCCCCTTCTCCCACCTATCCTACTCCTCTGGTGTGGGATACCCCCACATATCAGTCCCCTTCATTTCAGCAGTCATAAGAGCTAAGAGCTTCCTCTTGCACTGGGGGCCTACATGGCAGCTTCACTAGAGAAAAGTGTCCACTAACAGGTAACAAAGTCTATGTTCCTGTTCTATAGTTGTAGGATAGTTATCCTGTACTATACAGCTAAAATCCAGTTATAAGTGTGCTTCCTTCTGGGTCTGGGTTAGCTCACTGAGGATGAGCTTCTCTAGTTCCATCCATTTGGCAGCCAATTGCAAGATTTTCTTGTTTCTGATGACTGAAGTAGTATTCCATTGTGTAAATGTTGCACAGTTTTTTTTTTTTTTATCCATTTATTGGTTGAAGGACCTCTGGGTTGTTTCCAGTTTCTAGCTATTACAAATAAAACTGCTATGAACATAGTTGAGGAGATGTCCTATCTTAAAGTTGACCCTTTATACCTATCACAGCAAAGGAGTTATAGACAAAGAATTAAGCAATATGGAGCAAGATGAATGGCAATGAGAATTTAACATCTTGGGCTGGAGAGATGGCTCAGCCATTAAAGGCTAGGCTCACAACCAGAAATGTAAGAGAATTTAACATCTCATGGAACCCAGTTCTTTTCTCTTTTAAAATGGGAATCTTTGAAACACCATTTTCCTTCACCCAGATTTAAGTTATTAAGGTAGAAGATCCAAGACCCAGCTTATTTCTGACTAGGAAAAAAACAGTTAACTTATCTCACACCATCCTATCTTAAACTCTTTCACAAACCCAGACAACATGAAATACTTCAAATCTAATTTGTTTTTTGTGGTCAGAGCTGTTCTATATAATTTTTAAAAATTGCTTTGTGGTTCCAACAGCATTCTGATTTGTTGAACAGAAGTTTTCCACTGAAAAACTAGATATGTTGTATCACATTGTTGAAATCCAGACTCTTATTGTATGCTTTTATGATATTCTGGTCAAGAATTAGACTAAGTTTAAAAATGCTGTTTATGTGACCAGGGATTATTTTCCTTGTCCTCTTTAATTTGGCTCTCTTTAAGCATGTCTTGGAGTGTACATTATGTCTTTATGCCTGAGGGAATGAGTCTTTTTCTATAATATAAAACTTCTGGAATTTTATTATAATATTGGAATGCTGAAATATTCTGTATATTTCTTAAATTTCAGTTTTTTAGTGTATCTTTGTCTCTTATTTGTGACCCTAATCAGTATTTCTCCATTTTAGCATTTTACCCTGGTAGATAAAGTGTTATCTCCCCAAAGCAGGGGCAAGAACCTATTGACATCTGTCCATGGAATGACCTTTGCCATGAGGAGTGCTCTGTTTAGTTTTCATAAATGTCCTCTTGCCAGAGCCATGGGGAGTCTTTTTTGGGTCTTCACTTTTAGGTCATTGAACAGAACCCAGGTTCCAAACCTCTGTATGTGAAACTATTTTAAGATTAGTTGCAGAGCCTGCCCTTCTCACCTGAGCATATACATTATACTCAGTTAATCAAATTTCTTCTTCAGTGTTCATTCCAGTATGGAGCTCCAAGAATTTATGTCCTAGTGAAGTTGCTCTCACCTGTGACACCTTTTCCATTTATCTTTCAGAATTATCATTGTTTTCCCTGAAACAGATTTTTGGTGTGTTAAAAAAAAAATCATTGATTTTCTTTTCATTTTCTGGGGATTTTCTTGTGAAAAGCTAACTGATGACTTCCAATCTCTTTATATGTCAGAACCATAATTGGTAGTCTTACATATTTCATTTTAATGAAGTATGTGCCCAGATGTTTACCAAGACTCTTCAATATAAACATCTGTAACCACTTAGACTGTTCAAGAAAATGTTAATATTTTCCTTTATACATTCAGTGTGAGTGACCATCTGTGGCTGATACAGCCAATTAAATTATATACAATCACTATGTGTGACTACTTCAGAGTTCACATAGAAGTGAAATTTTTTTAATTTTAAGGCTCTGAGATTTTGTGTAGTTTACCAGCCATCAGAAGCACCAACGTGAAAATTCCAAATTATTCAGATTACTGTCAGGTAGATAGAATCCTGAATTAGATTTCCCTTAATGTTCACAGCATGTAAGACCACTTGTCTTCAATAATGCCCATCCTTTTGAGAGGGAATTGTTTCATGATGACATATCTTTACTTTTATTATATTGCATTATGGCAGCAGAGAAATTAAGGATATAATTAAGCTTCCCAATCATTGATTTGAAGTTAATCAAAAGAGAGAAAGATCAGAAACACTGTAGGTAAAAATATATTCTTTCTAATGACCTTGAAAGAGCAGATCCCTATTCTGATATACCTATTTATGGTGAAATGAGGATACCCTTGAACACTGTGGTAAAAGATTCTTCAGTAAATGAGGAGAGGAAATGACCACAAGGACCTGAAATATTTGAACATCCAGAAATGTTGGAAGATAACCCTGAGCCTCAAAGCAAAATAAAGTTCTGACTGACACATGGAAATTAGCCTGGTAAAAGCACTAAAGAGAGGTTTCAGCTAGCCCATACATAATCTTTGAGCCACAAAAACTGTGATATAATTAATGCATGTTGTTTCACACACCCAAGTGTTGTGGCAAATTCTTAGTCATAAAAGCTAATACAAAAGCTGGAGGAAAACAAAAGCACAATGTAAAAGGTTTTTACTATTTTATTGCCATTAACCCTCCAGGAAACACAGGATTTAGAATTCATAGAATTGTTCTATCTTTGATCCTTTTATGGTCTTAGACGGAATGTATTGGCTTTTTTTTTTTTTTTTTTTTTGAAAACATACTCAGGGGTTTTGTCAGCTTCAGTGGGGTGTGATTTTCTTCGATCCCTGTTGATAAACATTCAAGAATTAGTGGTTTGAAACCCATTAACTTTGTATGTGAGGAGTTTTGAAACTAGCCTGTTGCAGCTGATTAATAAATGCCTACAAGGTATACATGTATTGTGTGTGTGTGTGTGTGTATATATATATATATTAATGTTTATTTATTACTTCAAGTTACATCTCCATCACAGCCCTCTCCCTCCACCCCTACCAGCCCACCCTCCTACCCTCTCACCCTTCACCCCGAATGCTTAATTCTTTTTTTTTTCAGTCCAACAAATGGTTCTTTCTCTTGTACCAATAAAT
Organism: Lophiomys imhausi; assembly: GCA_907164525.1. Classification (NCBI taxonomy): domain Eukaryota; kingdom Metazoa; phylum Chordata; class Mammalia; order Rodentia; family Muridae; genus Lophiomys; species Lophiomys imhausi. The sequence goes on from CAJQZJ010032455.1 coordinate 715,930, forward strand.
ACAGTAAAAAACAACTGAAATAAATAGGCCACAATTCTGAGAGTTATATGGCTTAGCATACATTCTCAATGTCCAGTCCATATGTATTTGGCACCTGACTTTAACATTCTACTATCTAGCCATCTCCATGAGTTTAAAGTTCTCTATCTAACTCAGCTTTCATCCTAACTTTTATCACAATTTTAAAAACATCTTCTTAGATCCAGAATGCCCTCTTGATTCCTAAACAACTCAAAATTTAACTATGAGACTCTAGCTATCTATTCTTCAACCACCTCAGAGACCTGAGAGAGATAAATAAATCTGATTATATAGGAAGTGCAGGGCCCGCAGCTTCCAAAACTAAGAAATGACATACCAGTGGCTTCCTCGACAGTTCCCATTTTCTCTCCATACATTACAGCATCAATCTTCAGCCGTTTGGCCCCATTTCTCTGACAGACATTGATTGTAGAGCAGGAATTATGAAGGACTTACCTACCCTGCCTTGGCAGAGCTAGGCTGTCGACTTACTTGCTTCCAAGTTTTGTCCTTTTTGGACAGCAATCTGTCTACAGTTGAAGCATGGGTTTTTTGTTTTTTGTTTTTTTTTGTTTTTTTGGGGTTTTTTTTGCCAAGAGATAGGCTTACCACTAATTCAACCATCTCACACTGGAGATTCTTCGATGCTCATCTTCTACTTGGAGTGGAATAAGGGATGCTGTCAGGAGCTGGCATGTCTCGATATCAAAAAATTCTTAATTTAAGAAAATATCTTTGAATGCCATACTCTGCAGATCTCTTGGGGTATTTGAAGATGCCCTATCTATCTCTTATGTTTAGATATGCAAATGTTGCTGTCACTTAACAACTCGATTTCTGAGTAGCTTATAGTAGGATTTTAGCTATATAGTACAGGATATCTGTACTACAACCAACACACCAAAGGGAACATGGACATAGACTTTTTTTTCTTCCATTTTTTGTTGTTGTTGTTAGTTTTTGTTGGTTTGCTTGTTTGTTGGTCTGTTTTTTAGTTTTTCCTCCCCAGCAATGAGACACATCACTGGTAGTACTGCCTTGTAGGCCCCCAGTGTATGAAGAGGCTCTTGGCCCTCATTTGACATCTGAACTGGGGCGAGGGTCTGTTATGTGGAGTCACTCCACTCCAGAGGAGCAAGATGGAAGGTTTAGGGGGTAGAGGATGGGAGGGTGGGGCTTGGAAGGGGGGAAAGAGGACAATATGATGGAGATGTAACCTGAAGCAACCAATAAATAAATTTATTAAATATTGTATATATTTTAAGCTATACTTTTTCCCATTTTGATTTTTTCTTTTTTTTTCCTTTATTTTTTATTTCTTCAAGTTACATCTCAATCGTAGTCCCCTCCCTATTCCCCCTCCAGTCCAACCCTCCCACCCTCAACCCCCCATCCTCTTCCCTTTTTTTTTCTTTTAAGTTTAAGGTATATCTTATTTCCCCTACAGTTTCCCATTTCAGTCCAACAAATGGCTCTTTCTCTTATAATAACAAATACAATACAGTACAACAGAGGTAATTAGGCCACAGTTATGAGGGTTATATGGCTTAACGTACATTCCCAATGACCAGTCCATATGTATTTGGTACCTGACTTTAACATTCTACTATCTAACCATCTCCATGAGTTTAAAGTTCTAGATCTAACTCAACATTCATACTAACTTGCAACACAATTTTAAAAGCATCTTCTTAGATCTATATCACTCTCTTGACTCCTAAACAACTCAAAATTAAATTATGAGACTCTAGCTATCTGTTCTTCAACTACCTCAGAGAACTGAGAGGGATAAATATATCTGATTTTTTTTTTTTTTTTTGGTTTTTCGAGACAGGGTTTCTCTGTGTAGCCCTGGCTGTCCTGGACTCAATTTGTAGACCAGGCTGGCCTCGAACTCGCAAAGATCCGCCTGCCTCTGCCTCCCAAGTGCTGGGATTAAAGGTGTGCGCCACCACTGCCCAGCTAAATATATCTGATTTTATAGGAAGTACAGGGTCTGCAGCTTCCCAAACTAAGAAATGACATACCAGTGGCTTCCTGGACAGTTCCCATTTTCTCTCCATACATTACAGCATCGATCTTCAGTCATTTGGCCCTGTTTCTCTGACAGACATTGATTGTAGAGCAGGGGTTATGAAGGACTTACCTACCCTGTCTTGGCAGAGCTAGGCTGTCGACTTACCTGCTTCCAGGTTTTATCCTTTTTGGACAGCATTCTGTCTACAGTTGGAGCAAGGGGCTTTTCCTACCAAGAGATAGGCTTGCGACTAATTCAATCATCTCCCACTGGAGATACTTCGATGCTCATCTTCCACTTGGAGGAGAATAGGGGGTGCTGTCAGGAGTTGATATGTCTTGATATAAAAAAAATCTAAAGTTACGAAAACATCTTTGAATGCCATATTCTGCAGATCTCTTGAGGTTTTTGAAGAGGCCCTATGTAGGGGCTGATAGGTTAATATAAGTTAGATTTAGTGAATACCTAAGTTTCTGATACAGTCTCTTAATTCGGGGCATGAAGATCAACTGCTGTGAGCAATTAGCTTATCAGCTTATGGATGAAGTCAGGTGAAATGAGGGGAGTCTCTTTGGACTGAAAAACAAGGTTGAAGCCAGGTGAAAGAAGGAAAGACTTTATGACCTGGCATTGCTTTCAACTGCTAAGTGGGCAGAGCCCAAATTAAGCTGAAGCAGGTGGAACAAGGAGTGATCCTATTTAAGGACAAGTGGATGACGCCAGAGGGGCGCGTGCGTGCTAAGGGCCCCCGATATGAGAGAGCTCCGAGAGTCCTGCTGGAGAAAGTTCTGGTAGACCAATGGCCAGATCTCCCTGAGGCAGAAGGAAGCTGGTGAGTAGAGAAAGCCTCGGCAAGACAGCAAAAGGCCAAGGACTAAACCCTGTGGCTCAGCTTTTGCCTAGAGGGGTTTGACCTGTCCGAACAGTGGCCTGAACGGAACTGTGGCCAGCTTTAAAGACTGAGGCAGAACGGCGGAGTTGCTGATATGAAGGAAGTAAGGTGGCCTACAGACGCTGAGGTCTCCCAGAGAGAAGAAAGCCTCAAGCCTTATTTAAAGTGAGACTTCGATAGCCAATTTACCCTGACGAACCTGCGTCTGAGCTATTCCAGAAAAAGGACTGCTAAGTGCGTTAAAGAGTCTACCCCCGAGACTGGTTTCCTGACGACTGAGGACCTGCCCCAGAGACTGTATCATTCTAAAAGGTTATGAAAATAGTTGTTATGATTATCAATAGGTTTAGTGGATAGGTTAAAGGGGTTGTAGGAATTTATAGGATTAATAGTTAAGAAATTGTTGGTGTTTGTTATAAGTGAATTTAGTAATAAATAAGTGTTAAATAATAACTTAAAAGTTCGGTTACAGCCCTATCTATCTCTTATATTAGGGTAAGCAGATGTTGCTTGTCTCTTGCTGGTTTATTTCTGATTAGCTTAGAAAGTAACTATAATAGGCTGTCATAGTACCTAACTGAATGACCGGCTTGCATAACCATTTGTTTGCATTTCTTAATTATCCTAAACAGTTTATGACAATTAGTAGTAGAAGGCCGAAACATCACATTTCATTTTTTTTTTTTTTTTTACCTCCTAACCCTTCCATCCCATTTCTCTGGTGGTGATTTTTTCTATAACTTTTTAATTGAAAATTTTTTTTTCACACAGGGTATTCTGATTATGGTTTCTCCTCCCTCATTTCTTCTCAGATCCTACTCATTATCCTCATTATCTCACGTGTCCAACTCCATGTTTTTTTTTAATATTTTTAGAAAACTAATAGTCAAAACAAACAAATTAGGATTTAAAAATAAAACCAAAAAAATCATAAAAGCAAACACACAAGCACACCATAAAAACACAAAATCCTAAGCCATAATATATAAATGAAAGATCAATCAGGATAAAAAAAAAATACCCAAACAATGTAATATGAAAAAAAAAAAACCTCTAAAATACAGTTGAGGTCATTTTCTGTTGTCCATCTACTGCTGGCCATGATATATACCCTTAAGTTTGGTTTATATACTTAGTTAGACTCCACTGAAAATAGTAATTTTTCCTTTGCAAGTGGTCGCCAATTGGGGGTAGCCTCTTGATTAATATTTGGGAGCTTATGTCCATTTTCTTCCTCTGTTCCAGGACCCAACCAGCCTGGACTTGGGCATGCTGTGAAAGTCCCTCTGAGTTCATGTGTGTGTCAGTTCTGTTGCGTCTGGAAGACACTGTTTCCTTTTTGTCATCCATCCCCTCTGGCTTTTACAAATGTTCCACCTCTTCTTCCTCTTGCTTCCTGAGCCCGGAGCGGAAGGGTTTGATGATGATGTTCCATTTAGGACTCAGTGTTTTAAAGTCATTCTCTCTGCACAGTGTCTAGTTGTATATCTCTGTATTTGTTGCCATTTGCTGCAGGAGGTAGATTCTCTAATGAAAACTCAGTAAGGAAATGATCTATGGATATATCAGAATGCCATTAAAAGTCAAACAACATAGTGTTCAATTTTTTACTTGGCCCATGGCTTATCTAGGCTCAGAAATATTTATGCTCCTTAAAAAAATCATAATGGATCTTGACAGGCTGAGAATAGTTCTACATCTAGGTATATTTTGATTTTTTAAAACAAGTAGATGTAATTGGTCAGAGTTCGTTTAATTACCTTACAAAATGGTATTTACAAAGTTGATGGCAGGTAAAAATGAAAGAATGCAGACATTTGAAACTAAGCTGTAAAATGGGTAAAAAAATATCAAAAAATGCATAAAATAAAGTTCATGCTTTGTGATTGGCTAAAAGAGAGTCTGTGTGAACATCTAGCAGTCTAAGATGCAGTAGAAAAGCAATATTACAAACCGAACTGTATTTTACTTTTTTGATAGTTTTATCTACTCTCCTGTTATTATACTTGGGCTTCCCTTCATTGATTTTCATCTGGAAATATTAGAGTTTCAGCTTTCATGATTGAAGAAATCAGAGATCATAAGTTTTACTTTCTTTTTTTCCTCCCTATTTTTGGTAGTTGTTTCCCCTTTTATGGAAAATATATTTTTTTAACTATTTCTTCTGGATCCCTTTTCTGTCTCTCATTAAAATGCAATGGGTTTAGATATTTCAGTCTCTGTGAGCTCATATGTTCCTTGCTTAGTTGATTCAGAGTGCTGTGTTCTTCAGGTATCCTCTATCCCCCCTGGATCTTGCAACCTTTCTGGTTTCTCTTCCTTGTGATTCCCTGTGGTCTTAGGGGAGAAATTTGATGGAAACCTACTATTCAGACTCTCTCTCTTTGTAATATCTGACTGTGGGTTTCAGCATCTGTTCCCCTGTGCTTCTACCAGAGGAATTCTCTAATGATGACTGGATAAGGCACTGATCTACAAGTATATCAGAATATCATTAGGATTCATTTTATTGATAGATTTTTCTTTTTAGACAAGCAGTGTTTTATTTTAATCTAGGTCTCTGGACCCACTAGTCTTTGGTTGTTGGTTACCTAAGCAGTGCCCATTATGGTTTCCTTCTTGTAGTGTAGGCCTTAAGTCAAATCAGATATTGGTTGTCTACTTGCAACAGCTCTGTGCCACCATTGTGTCAGCACATTTTAAATGAAGGATAGATTGTAGATCCAAGGTTTTCTGGCTCGGTTGGTATCCATATTGCTCTTTCAGTAGGCTACAGAGTACCTTTCCTCACCAAAGAGACCAGAACATAGGATAGAGGCGAGCGCTACCACTAGGCTTCAACTCAACCTCTCCATGTTGAATGAAATGTATGGATAGTGTTCTCCACAATGGGGTCCACTATCAGCTTTTGGAGTGTAAGCTTTCATGTTAGAAGCAGACTGGATTGTATAAAGACTTTCATGGGTCCCGTTGCCTAACTCAATTGAATGCAACCCAGGTCACAACCAGAAGCCTTACCTGTCAATAAGAGATGGCCTGTTAAGAATCTATATTCCCCATTACTAGAAGTCCTCATTAGGATCACCTTCTGAAATTCCACACAAAACTCAATTCCAAGTGGATCAAAGACCTTAGCATAAGACCAGATATACTAAATCTAATAGAAGAGAAAGTGAGGAACAGCCTTGAACACATTGGTAAAAGACACAACTTCCAAAACATAATACCAGTAGCTCTGCCATGAAGATCAACAACTAACAAATGCAATTTCCAGAAATTGAAAAGCTTTTTTTAAAAAATAAATTTATTTATTGGTTGCTTCAGGTTACATCTCCATCATATTGTCCTCTTTCCCCCCTTCCATGCCCCACCCTCCCATCCTCTACCCCCTAACCCTTCCATCCTGCTCCTCTGGAGTGGAGTGTCCCTACATAACAGTCCCTCGCCCCAGGTCAGAAGTCATATGAACGCCAAGAGCCTCTTCATACACTGGGGGCCTACAGGGCAGTACCACCAGTGAAAAGTGTCTCATTGCTAGGGAGGGAAAACTAAAAAACAGACCAACCAACAAAAAAGCAAACAAAAACAAACAACAACAAAAAAATAAAAAGTCTATGTCCATGTTCCCTTTGGTATGTTGGTTGTAGAACAGATATCCTGTACTATATAGCTAAAATCCTACTATAAGTGAATAGATACCATGTGCATCCTTCTGAGTCTGGGTTAGCTCACTCAGGATGAGCTTCTCTAGTTCCATCCATTTGGCTGCAAGTTGCATAATTTCATTGTTTCTGATAGCTGAGTAATATTCCATTATGTAGATGTACCACAGTTTTTTAATCCATTCTTCAGTTGAAGGACATCTGGGTTGTTTCCAGTTTCTAGCTATTACAAATAAGGCTGCTATGAACATATGAATCATATACTTATGATTCCATGAGGAGTCATTTGGATGTATACCCAGAAGTGGTATGGCTGGGTCCTGAGGCAAAGCTATTCCAAGATTTCTAAGATGTCGCCATACTGACCTCCATAGTGGTTGCACAAGCCTGCACTCCCACCAGCAATGGAGGAGGGTTCCCCTTTCTCCACACCCTCGCCAGCATGTGCTGTCATTTGAGCTTTTGATCTTATCCATTCTGACAGGTGTGAGACGGAATCTCAGAGTCGTCTTGAGTTGCCTTTCTCTGATGGTTAAGGATGTTGAGCATTTCTTCAGGTGTCTCTCAGCTATTAGGGATTCCTCCTTTGTGAATTCTCTATTTAGCTCCATCCCCCATTTTTTGATTGGATTATTTGGTTTCTTGGCATTTAATTTCTTGAGTTCTTTGTAGATTCTGGATATTAGCCCTCTGTCAGATGTGGGGTTGGTGAAGATTTTCTCCCAGTCTGTAGGCTGCCATTTTGTTTGAATGACAGTGTCTTTTGCTACGAGGAAAGTTCATAGCACTAAGTGCTTTCAAAAAGAAAATTGTGATAGCTCATATTAGCAAATTAACAGCTAAACTGGGTGAATTGGAACAAAAAGAAGCAAACACTCCCAAGAAGAGCAGAAGGCAGGAAATCATCAAATTTAGGGCTGAAGTCAACAACTTAGAAACAAAAAGAACTGTACAAAGAATCAATGAAACCAAGAGTTGGTTCTTCGATAAAATCAACAAAACAGCCAAATTAACTAAAAGGCAGAGTGAAAAAAACCCAAATCAACAAAATCAGAAATGAAAAGGGAGAAATAACAACAGACTTTGAGGAAATCCAGAGAATATTTGGATCCTACTTTAAAAATCTATATTCCACCAAATATGAAAACCTAAATGAAATGGACAATTTTCCTGATAGATTCTACCTAATGAAACTAAATCAAGATCAGATTAACAGATTAAACATCCCAATATCCCCTAAGGAAATAGAAACAGGCATTAAAAATCTCCCAACCCCCCCCAAAAAAAGCCCAGGGCCAGATGGCTTTAGCATGGAATTCTACCAAAAAGCTTCTTAAGGCAATGGACACTGTTAAGAAAACAAACCAACAGACTGCAGACTGGGAAAAGATCTTCATCATCCCCACATCAGATACAGGGCCAATATCCAAAATATATAAAGAACTCAAGAAATTAGACACAAACAAATCAAATAATCCAGTTGGAAAATGGGCACAGAGCTAACTAGAGAACAGATGAATCTTTAATGGCCAAGATACACTGAAAAAAATGTTCAACGTCCTGAGTCATCAGGGAAATACATATCAAAATAATTCTGATATTCCATCTCAATCCATCAGATTTACCAAGATAAAAAGCTCATGTGACAGCACATGCTGACAAGGATGTGGAGCAAGGGAAGGACTCCTTAATTGGCGGTGGGAATGAAAACTTGTACAACCACTTTGGAAATCAATCTGGCGGTTTCTCAGAAAACTTGGAGTAGTTCTGCCCTAAGACCCAGCTATACCACTTCTAGGCATATACCTAGAAGATGCTCCATCATTCCACAAGGACATTTGCTCAATTATGTTCATAGTAACTTGATTCATAATAACAAGAAACTGGACATATCCTACATGTCCCTCAAGTGAACAAAGAATAAAGAAAATATGGTACATTTACACAATGGAATACTACTCATACCATTAAAAACAAGGACATGATGATATTTTCAAGTGAATGCATGAACTAGAAAAGATTGTAATGAGCAAGGTAACCCAGACCCAGAAAGATAAGCATAGTACGTACTCACTAATAAGTGGATATTAGTCATAAAGTACAGGATGACCTTGCTATAATCCACAGATTCAAGGAAGCTAAATAAAAAGGGAGGATGCTTGAGTCTCACTCAGAAGGTGAAATAAAACAGACATGGGAAGTGGATAGATGGAGGGAACTGGTTGGGAGAAGAGATGGGAAGAGGAACTGGGATGGGGAATCACATTTAGGGAGACCTGGCGGGAGGAGAGAACAGAAGTCAATGTGTAGGCATCTGTGGGACAAGCTGGAGACCTGGGAAGTGAGAGTCTCCCAGGAATCTTTGGGGTGAACCTAGGTGAGATTCCTAGCAGGCATATGGAGCCTGAAGTGGACACATCTTATAGACAGGCAGGACTTCCTGTGGAGTATAGGGGACATTAACCCACCCACAAAGCATTTGACTTAAAATTTGGCCTGCATACAAGATTTTCAGGGATAAAGATGGAGGAGAGACTGAGGATATGGACAACCAATGATTGGCCCAACTTCAGGCCCTCCCCATGAGAGAGAGCCAACCCGTAAAACTATTAGTAATACTCTGGTATGCTTGCCTACAGAAGCCTAGCATAACTGTCTTCTGAGAGGCTTCATAGAACAACTGATGGAAAAGATGCAGAGACCCACAGTCAAGCAATAGCCAGAGCTTGGGGATTCTCATTGAAGACAGGGAGGGGGACAGTACTGAAGGAGCTGGAGGGGTCAAGGACACTAGAACAAGACCTATGGAGTAAACTAATCTGGGCTCAAGAGGCTTAGAGTGAATGAAATACCAACCAAAGAGCATGCATGGGCTGGACCTAGGCCTCCTACCCTTATGTAGCAGATGTGAAGCTTGGTCTTCCTGTGGGTCCCCTAACAAGTGGAGTGGGGCTGTCTGTAACTATTGCCTGCCTTTGGATCCCTTTCCTTTAGCTGAACTGCCTTGTGGGATCAGTGGGAGATGACCCACTTAGTCCTGCTGTGACTTAACATGTCAGGGCTGGTTGATACCCATGGGATGCCTTCCCTTCTCTGAGGTGAAGGGGAGGAAGGAAAGGGGGTAATGGGATGCGAGTGTGGAACTTGGTGGAAAGGAGGAGAGGCTGTGATCTGGATGCAAAGTAAATAAATAAATAATTTAATGGAAAAAAAAATTCCAACACAATTCTCACAGACCTTGACAGGACAATTCTCAACTTTATATGGTAAAACAAAAAATCCAGGATAGAAAAATGATCCTAAACAAGTAAAGAACTGCTGGAGACCTCACCATTTCTGATTCAAGTTACACTACATAGCTATAGTAATAAAAACTGAATGATATTGGCATAAAATAGACACGTCATTCAATGAAATCAAATTGAGGACCAAGACATAAGTCATAAATCCACACACATATAGATACCTGATTTTGATAAAGAAGTCATAAATACACCCTGATTTTAAAAAATAAAATAAAATAAGAAAGACAGCCTGTCCAACAAATGGTCCTTGTTAAACTGGATGTCTACAAAAGGAAGAATGAAAATAGATTCCTACTTACCACCCTGAACAAAGCCTACCTCCAACTAGATAAAACAAAAACCTGTACACAAAATTAGGTACAATAACTCTGACAGAAGAGAAAGTGGGGAAAGAGCTTTGAATGCAGTGGCACAGGAGACAAAGATCAACACTTAATAAACGGGACCTCATGAAACTGAAAAGTTTCTGTAAGGTAAATTTTATTTTCAACACTTATTCAGAATTTGATATTTTAAAATTCTATAGTAAATTTTCAAAATCAAAACTGTGTAATATAAAATGTCACTGAGAATGAGACTGTGCTTACAGTGAACAAAACTAAATGATACTTTATGTAACTAATTAAACTTTTCTGTTGAAGTTCTTACTCGACACTGATAGAGTACACAGGCATGTTAAATGCACATTAACAGAAACATGCACACACACATGTGGCCCATGTCTTTTTAAATAGAGCAAACAGATAATGTACTTGAACTGTTATTTGAAGTTATTCAAAAAATTGAAAATTATTGAGTTATATCTTTTCATTTGTCATGATCCGTGTTTATTTTAATATGTATATTAACTTAAGCACCTTTTTGCTTTGTTCAGACAGAATCTCCTGTATCTCTGTCTAGCCTTGAGTTGCTGAGATATCTTTAAACTTCTGATCCTTCTTCCATCTGCAAGGGCTAGGATTCCAGACAAGAACTGCCACAACGAGTTTATTGTGGTAAGGTCTCTATCAACTGAACAACATGAACACTTGGTGGGGAGGATGAGGGGGTGGGAACTGTATAGCTTACCATCTGTGTTAGTCAGATTTAATTTACATGAAAAAAAATGTCTGATGTACCTAACTAAAGGTACAAAATACATATTTTGTCTTCTGGATACAGAAGTATTAATTCCTGGTTGGTTGTCACCAATGTTTTATGCTGAAGCAAGAGGGAACATAATAGTAGAGAGGGTGTAAGTGTTCAGAACTGATAAGGAGAGAGTGAGACAGTGAGAGAAATAGACACAGGGATGGAGACACAGAAAGGAAGAGAGAGACAGAGAGAGAGAAAGACAGACAGACAGACAGAGACAGAGAGAGAGAGAGAGAGGAGGGAGAGAGGCTAAGGACAACATGCATGTTTCTACCTAGTCCCTACAACGATGTCCTCTTCTAATTAGGCCTATATAACAGCAATTTCTTTGTGTCATGAGTCCCTCAGCAACTAAGCTCTCCATTAAGTCATAGCTCTCAGGTTTCAGTCATGTCTCAGTGACCGGATTTGTGAGTTAGGCACCAAAACTTCAACATGGGAGCCTTTTGGAGTTCACTTCCTATTCAAATTATAATACCATCTGTTCATTTTTCTTTTCCATTCTTAATATTTAAAGATAGGAAATCAGAAACAGAGACAAATATCTGTCTTGAAATGATTATTGTCACAATATTTTTTATTGTAGTAGGGAGCTGTGTTAAATGTATCCACACTCAAAAAGGCATTCACCACTATTTTAAACTATTTGTTTTTAGTAATATTTTAATGAATATGCTCACCAACTTACTGTTTTCTTTATGCCTATTTTCTCTTGTAACTTAAAACTCCTGTATTCCCCAAAAGGGACTTGTTAAAATTATTGCCTCAGCTATAATCACTTTCTGTTTCCCAATGTAAGTCAAATTCCTTCATTATAAGCTGTCTGTTTCAAATTATCTTTCCATATACTTCATGACAAAGTTTAGTCTGAAATCTTCCTTATGTCCGTCACTCTTAAAATGCAAGCTCTTCATTTGGCTCTTTCCTCTTCCTGCACTGTGGCTGATCTCCCCCTCTCCCTTGTGAACTGTGTGTTGCACGTATAGTGCATGAATCCTTTAGATTCTAGGCGATCGAGCCTGTGAACCTCCCTTGCTTTATCTCTTTCTGTTTGCTCAGCCTTTCCCACTTGATGGTACTGTGAGTGACCAAGGTGTCACATCTGCCACAAAGAGTGGCTGCTTCTGCTGCTTTTGTGTTTACTTGTTTCATTCTTCTTTGTTGAGCCATTATCTTGAACAGTGATGGAGTTTAAGATAGACTGTTAAGGTACTTTTCATAACAAGATAGATGTGATTTCTGTTTTTGTTTTCCTATCTGTCTCTACCATACAATTTGCTTTCTGAGCACCTGAAAAGCTGTGAATGAGAGAAAAGAGAATATATGTAAGTTTATTAAATAAATATTCTTGATGTCTTCTTTTTGAAATAATGTTCAATATAAATATCACCCCTTGGGTTTTAATATAGAAAAGTCAATAACACAAAATTCTGAAATAGGTCCTTTAAATGAACTGAAAGATAATTTCCTGTTCTTAAAATAATCATTGACACATATTGATCAGATACCTCTTCAACTTCTCCCAGATCTTCTCCACCTCCTCACCCATCCTATTCCACGCCTTCTTTCTTTCTTACTTTAGAAAACAAATGGGCCAATATAAAGACAAATGAACCAAAGTAATACAGAAAATAGACAAACATAGAAACACTTCATTTCTTGAGAAGCAAGATAGCTAAAAAATGGCCTCTTTCTCTCAGGCAGTTAAAACATTAGCAGTTTCTGACTTTGCAGTTGCTTGTTTTACTCTGAAATAGTTGCTAATGCCTGGGATCGCTCTATTTATTCATGAAATAACCCCGTAAACAACGTAAGTAATTTATTGAACAAAACTCACCAAATTATTATTATATATCCATTCTCAACCTTGTTTTGAGGCATTGGCCATGAGGCCATATTCATACAAGTCTGGTTAAATAATATTTGTTTAACTTTAGAAAGCCTTGTTAATTGATATTAGTACATTGCATCATATCAGAAATTAAAAAAAAAAACAACTGGTAACAATAATGATAGATAAGAGCTCACTAATACAAGATAGTAAACTATTTGCTTAGAGTTCACAGGTTGATAAATGTTTCTGAAATTCAATATTTGCTTTAACTATTAAAGATGTAGTTATACATATACATATATACATCTGTAAATAATTATTAAATTAATAAGTATAATGTATAATATTAATATGTTAACAATGTCTTATCATTATATATTACTAACATATTCATAGTGTATTCATATATATCTACATATATGAAAATTTGTGTGTGTGTGTTCATTGTACAAGAATGGCCCCCATGGGCTTATATATTTGAATTCTTGGTAATTTTGGAGTGGTGTCACTTGAGAGAACTAGAAAAGCTCATCCTGAGAGAGCAAACCCAGACTCAGAAAGATGCATATGGCATCTATTCACTTATAATTGGATTTTAGCCATAGAGTATAGGATAACTATCCTACAACTGACACACCAAAAGTAACAGGAACATAGACTTTGTTACCTGTTAATGAGACACTTTGCCCTAGTGGTGGTGCCATGTAGGTCCCCAGTATATGAGGAAGCTCTTAGCCCTCATATGATGGGGCAGGGGACTGATATATAGGGACACCCCACTCTAGAGGAGTAGTATAGAAGGGAGAATGGTAGAGTGTGGGACTGGGAGGGTGGAAAGTGGGCCCTGTGATGGAGATGTAACTTGAAGTAATAAATAACCATTAAAAAAAAGAAAAAGAAAAAAAAAGAAAGAAAGAAAAGAAAACTTTAAAGAATTTCTACAGTTTTTTTCTCAAAGAATTACTTTTCAAAGAACTGGAAAGAACTTTTCAAGTATTTTGTCATAAAAATACTTAAAAACACTCATATTCCTGTGTTAACATAACCTTGCAATTGCATAGTATTGTACATGATAGTTAACTCTTTGGATTAATTTGACTACCTAGACATCTCGGCAGATTTATTCTGGTGTGTCTAGGATGAGTCTAAAACTTGGATCTGTAGACTGGGTGAAGCTCAAAGAGTGCTCACTAAACTGTGTGTTAAGGATTTATTTGTATAATTATTTGAAGATCTAAACCAAAAAAATAAAATTATGTTCGGTTTAATGCTGATTTGACATATCAGTCTTTTTGAGGTTTTAGCGTTTTGATAAGTATCCCAGCCTTTTGTGGGCGAGGGGAGGGATTTCCAGTATTTAATGTGTGTTTAAGACATCCCAGTCTCTGTAGTTATGGGAGGAAGGTCCCTTTGAATCTTTCCCTCTAACGTATCACCAGCTATCTATACTTCTCTATACATTTTATGGGTGCTATTATTGAAAAAAATCCTAATCCAGCATGACACATATTATTGTATTAACATCTCCAGGATAATATAAAATAGGAAAGTAAAACCCATTGCTGATTAATTTGAGTTTGCTAGTGATGTTTTACAAATCATTTATCTTTATTGATTTTTATTTACTTAGTTTAGAAATTACAGTAATGTGTATGTCATTTTCTTTCATTATAGAAAAAGGTTCAATTTCAATTTTATAATTTTCTTATTTTGAAGTAAAACTACCAAATGCATGAAATTTTATTTATATCTTAAAACTTCACTATTTAAGGTAACATAAATTTCAAAATGACACATTTCCTTGATTTCTGTCTTGGATCTACTGAGAACTGTGACAACCACTCACAAAGGAAAATTTAGTTTTCTCTGACAGAGTCTTACTGGATATGCAAACAACCTGTAAGGCAGGATCCATACCCAGCAGTAGATAACTAGCACAACAGGAGCTCAATGGTATTTATGAAGATGTGTTGTCTCATAATGATTTGTTTGGACAATTTTTCTTTTACCTTGTCCTTTGTTTACTTATTAAGTTTTCTGATTTTTAAATTTTCATGGGTTGTGTGTGTGCGTGTGTGTGTGTGCGTGTGTGTGTGTGTGTGTGTGCGTGTGTGTGTGTACGTGTGTGTGCGTGTGTGTGTGTACATGTGTGTGTGCGTGTGTGTGTGTGTACGTGTGTGTGTGTGTGTGTACGTGTGTGTGTGTACGTGTGTGTGTGTGCGTGTGTCTGTGTGTGTGCGTGTGTGTGTGTGTGTGCGTGTGTGTGTGTGTGCATGTGTGTGTGCGTGTGTGTGCGTGTGTGTGTGCGTGTGTGTGCGCGTGTGTGTGCGTGTGTGTGCGTGTGCGTGCGTGTGCGTGTGTGTGTGTGTGTGTGTACGTGTGTGTGTACGTGTGTGTGTGTGTGTGTGTGTGCGCGCACACATCTTTGTCATGTTTATATGTGTATTTTTCTCTTATGCTTTCTATTTGGCTTTGGTTTTTTTCTTTTCTATGTTTGTCTGTTTTGTGTTTTACTCTGGTTTGTTTATCTTTTTATTGTCATTGGGCTATTTGTTTTCTAAAGAAAGAAAGAGAGAAAGAAGAAGGTATAGAATTGGATAGTTGGGGAGGGGGGAAAATATGGGAGGATACGAAGGAGTGATATGTGTGATCAGAACATATGAATGAAAATAAATTATTTTTAATAAATACATTTCTGACTAATCACTTCTAAAATGTTCGGTACAAAATATTGTAGAGACTGGGGCAACACTTAAAGATTTTTATCCTTATTGCTAAATTATATTAAAATTTTGAGAAATAGCCGGGCGGTGGTGGCACACGCCTTTAATCCCAGCACTTGGGAGGCAGAGGCAGGCGGATCTTTGTGAGTTCGAGGCCAGCCTGGTCTACAAAGCGAGTCCAGGACAGCCAGAGATATTCAGAGAAACCCTGTCCCGAAAAACCAAAAAAAAAAAAAATTTGAGAAATAATACATTGATTTTTGCCTATAAAAATTACAACCCTTAATTTTGTATCAATATACAAAGATCAATACCAATGTGGCCAAATATAATCTTAATTTTGTATCAATATACAAAGATCAATACCGATGTAGCCCAATACAATCTTAATTTTACATTAATATACAAGGGTCAATATCATTGTGGCCAAATATAATCTTAATTTTGTATCAATATACAAAGATCAATACTGCTGTAGCTCTATACAATCTTAATTTTGCATTAATATACAATGATCAATACCAATTTAGCCAAATATAATATTAATTTTGTATCAGTATACAAAGGTATAAGGCCATATTCAATAATCTGTCCTTTTTTCTTGATCTTTCCTATACTATGTCTATGTCCCATTTTTCTCAAGTCTGTTCACTCCTATATAGGAGAGAAAGAAGGATACAGAAAAGAAAAAGAGAGAAGTCCCTGGGTCTAACCTCCAAAACCCATTTAACAAGACCATTTAACAGCTTGTAGTCTTTTTCCCTAAATAACAAAATTTTCTGTTATCTATCAAATAACCAAAGTGGGGGGAACACCCTCCCCACCTTCTGGGGATTGGACGTTGTTCTCTTAAAATGACTTCCTGCTGATTTGGGACGTACAAAATTAAGGGTAACGCTTCTTAAAGGTATTGTTCATAGTAATACTTAAAAATGAAATGTCAAGTTTTGACCTCTTGCTACCAACCAACATAAACTGTTTAGGATAATTAAGAAACGGAAACTAATAGTCATGAAAACGTGTCATTTTGTTAGTTACTATGACAGTCTATCACAGTTATTTTCTAAGCTACTCAGAAATCAAGTTGCTAAGAGACAAGCAATATTTGCTTATCTAAATATAAGAGATAGATAGGGCATCTTCAAAAACCTCAAGAGATCTGCAGAATATGGCATTCAAATATGTTTTCTTAACTTAAGATTTTTTGATATCGAGACATGTCAGCTCCTGACAGCACCCCCTATTCTACTCCAAGTAGAAGATGAGCATTGAAGAATCTCCAGTGGGAGATGATTGAATTGGTGGTAAGCCTTTCTCTTGGCAAGAAAAACCCCTTGCTTCAACTGTAGACAGAATGCTGTCCAAAAAGGACAAAACTTGGAAGCAGATAAGTCAACAGCCTAGCTCTGCCAAGACAGGGTAGGTAAGTCCTTCATAATTCCTGCTCTACAATCAATGTCTGTCAGAGAAACGGGGCCAAATGGCTGAATATTGATGCTGTAATGTATGGAGAGAAAATGGGAACTGTCCAGGCAGCCACTGGTATGTCATTTCTTAGTTTTGGAAGCTGCGGGCCCTGCACTTCCTATATAATCAGATATATTTATCCCTCTCAGGTCTCTGAGGTGGTTGAAGAATAGATAGCTACAGTCCTATAGTTAAATTTTGAGTTGTTTAGGAATCAAGAGGGTGTTCTGGATCTAAGAAGATATTTTTAAAATTATGAGGCAAGTTAGTATGAAAGCTGAGTTAGATAGAGAACTTTAAACTCATGGAGATAGTAGAATGTTAATGTCAGGTGCCAAATACATATGGACTGGACATTGGGAATGTATGCTAAGCCATATAATTCTTATAAGTGTGGCCTATTTATTTCTGTTGTTTTGTATTGTATTCATAGTTATAAGAAAAAGAACCATTTTTTAGACTGAAAGGGAGAGCTGTTGTGGGGGGAAGAAATACCTTAAACTAAAAAAAAAAAAATAAGGGAAGAGGATGGGGGGTTGAGGGGGAGGAGGGTAGAAGGGTGGGACTGGAGGGGGGAGTTGGGGGGGATTGTGATTGAGATGTAACTTGAAGAAATAAAAAATAAATTATTTTAAAAAAATTACAACCATTCTTGTATGGCTCTATGAACTCAAATTCATTTTACTCCACAAACCCATTTGCATGTAATATATGTTAGCAACCAGAGAAACACATATTTCTGTGAATACATCTTATAAAATACTTGGAAAACAATGGATACTTCAGTAGGAAGTGTAACTAAAATTTCTGTTAGCATGGTGAGACTTTGACTTGACAAACTCCTCACACACATCTTTGCTTTTTGTGCTGGTATGGAACATCTCAGGACATATGTCAGAAGAAAAATTATAGCTTCTGCCTACAATTTTCTATCACCTCCATTAACTCAAATTGCAATAAATACTCATAATTCCAAAAAAATAGAAAAGATACATTCTTAGACCTCATGGTGTGTCAGTAATTTAGCTTTGCTTTTGTATGGTGCCTCCCTCCCCTAAGATTCATGTGATGAGCAACTAACTACCTCACATGCCGTATCAACTCCTGATACGCTTAATATCCATTCTTGTACTCTCCCTCCACTAGCTAGTAATAAATACAGGCTGCTGACCTTTTGCGTCGTGTTTGGGAAGTACTTAGAGGAGGCCATAAGGGTAGAGCCCCATGATGGAATTAGTGGCTTTATGAAAAGAAAGCCTGAATATACCATTCTTGTTCTGCATCTTTGTGTGACTCCTTCTTGCCATATTATGAGACCTGTACTAGTGACCAACCAGACACCAGTGCCCCATTGTTGCCCTTCACAGTGTTAGAACTGTGAGCCAAGTAAACTCCAGGCTTTGTTCGCCTCTCAGGTACTTGAGTACTATTACAGAAAAGAGTCTAAATCTAGAAGCATATACATATTTCTAGCCACTGCTGTCAGTTCTGTTAAGAAAAGATTACAAGTCACCATCACGAGCAGTTCAAAATCAGGAAAAGGATGCAGCGTGGTGGTAGGGCAGTATGCCTCTCAAGATGGGTGTGTGTGAGCCCACATAAGAGGCAACAGAGGAAGAGATGCAATCAAGTCCTGGTATGAGACTGAGAAGTGCACAGGAAGAGGATATTTTACACCACTCAAGTGTAAAGTCTACAAGGAATCAGTTCCTAGGTTTCAGTGACTGCCTAGTACAAGAATGAATGGTTCTGAAAAGCAGTTGAAAGTCAGAATTAGACAAAGCAACAAACCCGAAAAATAACCTGTAAAACCACATGTTCACCCAGAGTTAGTCCAAGTTCGGATGTCACATGCAATGCTTAGTTAAGTCCTTTCCTATACCCAACCTGTGTCTAAAGGAGTCGTTATTTTACTTCTAAAGGGAAGAAAAGGCCAAGAATAAAAACAGCATATATCTACATCGTGAAAAGGCTTTTGTAGTCTCATTATTCTCTTCACTGGAACATTTTACACTGGACCAGGAATATATGACTATGATAAAGCAGTTTTTTGGGCATTCCTAGTTCTGGTCACCTGGTTCTCACCCAGATGAGACTTAGTAGTCATTTATTATTTAAAATGGGAGCAACAATTGCCACCAGGTGGCACCAAATTGCAGACAGGCTCAGAGGGATTGAAGTTTACAGGATGTTAGTGTGTTGACCAGGGAGAAGCACCCCAGGTCTTTTATTTACATACAGGCGTGACCCAACATTATACATAGATGGACTTTCGGATTCTACACTATAGTTTCAAAAGAAGGAAGAAACCAAAAACATGATGATGGAAGACAAGACAAATATGAGATAATTTGATTCTGCTTACTCACTAATGGATAAAGTTCTGGTGTTACTGCAGCAATATTGGATTCATAGGAGTGGGGAGGGTAGAATCATGTCTTTATCATTTTATTTCAGCAAGTAGTAGTCACAAAATTCTTGTGAAGCAAAAGAGGGCTAAGAAGTGGTGGAACAGCCTCTTTATTTTCTGAGCACTGATTGCATGAAATTGGATAGGTAGTGGTATTATCATTAGGAAAGACTGGAAATTTTGATATTTGTTTCTGTTTGTTGATTGGTTTGGATTTGTGTTGTTGGATATTTATTGAAACAGTATTTGTTTTGAAGTGTGCGAAATACCTGTTCCTTGTTACTTGTATGGAGACAAAGAAAATGACCTGTATTTACAGATAATTGTTTGAAATTTAAAATTTTGCAGCCCACAAGACAAATCTTAATTCTTTCTTTTTTCTTTGGTGTTGAATGTGCATATTACTGAACTGCATTTTAGTATATAGAAAACCAACCCACTTGCATACAAGTCTTGATAGTTGGAAATGCACAATTTTAGTTCCAGCTGAACCTTTGCATGTTTTTCTTCTTCATGAAGCAGTTTGATATCTACCTGGTGACACAGCGTGTACATCGTTTCATGATCACACATTTCCTATGACTTGCCCTGAGGCTACTATTATTGCTTCTCGCTATAAAATTCCTTTTGCTTGTGTAATATATCTACTTTCAAAAAACTTCATCTCTAGTCTCCTTCGTTGTTTTCCTATAGAATTACCTTCAGAAGATTTGTATGTTGAAGAAGATCTTAATATGACTAAAGCTGTTCAGCTATGTGTTTAACAAGGGCTGTGGCTAGATGAAGACATTATTTCCTGGGCTTTGGGTGGCTAGAGCAGCGTTCTAGTTAGGAGTGGGGCCAGAGAATTATGTCTTTGAGAGGGAATCACTAGTGAAAGTTTTTGAAAAATAATCTCATCTTGCACAGTTTTAAATTAAATAAATCTGAGCTAGGACTGGAGCCTCCACTCCTTTTGAGTAACGG
The DNA here is from genome assembly GCA_907164525.1 of Lophiomys imhausi. Lineage (NCBI taxonomy): Eukaryota > Metazoa > Chordata > Mammalia > Rodentia > Muridae > Lophiomys > Lophiomys imhausi. The sequence continues at coordinate 736,361 of CAJQZJ010032455.1, forward strand.
GTGGAGCATGAGCAGTGCCAAGCCCTCCCTTGTGCATCTTTAGGAATGACCGTTTGCTTCTTTACATTAGAAGATACTTTTCAGTTTGTTATTTCACATTTTGAAAGCATGCAGGCTCATTTGCTGGAATTGCCTAATTGCTTTATTGTTGATCACTCTTGTGCTCCACAGTTGCTGATTTCTTTCTTTGTAATATAATTATTACTAATTAGTGAAACTTTGCTTGTGGAATAGAAACAGACATACTGAGAATTTCTTCTACTCTCTGTTCTATGTTGATTCCTAATTTACTATACATTACAGATATGTGTGCCCAGAACAGGTGACATGTGTGTCTTATAACCTACATACTAGTAAAGTGCACCACAATACTTATTTTAAAGCTTACTAGTTAGATTTCTGATTTTCTTAATTTTGTTAGCACCTCACAATGAATGAAGAAATGGTGGCATAAACAATAATAAAATCAGGTGTTTTTTAATGTTATTCTAAGTGTGATTGATCATTTTCCAAAACTTTTAATTTTATAATGTATAAAATAATTTCTATTGGATTCTCTGTCATTAGAATGGCAGCTATTACTTATGTGCTGCGGACAGGCATTGAACAATGTGGTGAGCATAAACAGTGAGCAAGACAGCCCTAGCGCTTCTATTGCAGTGAGTGGAGATTTACGGCTTCATTGCCCTGAGTGGAGACAGATACAGTAAAACAATAAAATGAATAATTTTAGATGACATTAAATTTCAAGAATTAATATAAATAAATGTTTTTAATAAGAGCCTGTGGATCACAGAACTGCCTTTGGAGTAATGGTGAAGAGATTCATTCTGAAAGGAGATCATTGCAACTCAAATCAGAATCATAAGATGAAATAAAATGTATGGTATTGAGTACTGGGCAAAGAATCAAGGCAAACAGAATAAATCCTCAAGGATCAAATTTAGTTACTTCTGGAAAGAGAGCAAAGATTAGTTTCAGTATCATGAATGTTGGAGTGGGAAAATGATGAGCATCGTTTGTAAAAATAGCTAGTACTCATTCATACAAATTCCCAGGGGTTTGGATTCCTTTCTAAGAAGAGTTATGTAAAAGATAATACTGACACTCAAGTACTTTGTGACATTTGTGTGTAGACTGGCTTGGTTATGCTTGTCTTTTGTGAGTCTTTTTGTAGAGAAATGCCCCTAAATTGTTGGAATCTGATTTTTTTTTCCTCCATACAAAGAACTTTCTGAAAAATTAAGGCCCAAATTTCTCAGAATTCAATTGTTTCTTTCAGATATACATACATACATACATACATACATACATACATACATAATACACATACATACATACATACATACATACATACATACATACATAATACACATACATACATACATTCATACATATATACATAGAGAAAGATGGAGGAAGGAAGGGAGGCAGACATCATCCTATTGAGAAAACACCCTTGTTTCTCTCTAGGTACTCAGTAGGATCAGGATGATCCTCAATGGCACTTCACCTGGTATCATGTCGTTGCTTGGATTTCTGTTTCTGTGTCACAGTTTCAGGTTCTCCTCTTGGAGCAACTACTAATTAGCTTCCCACATGTGTGGTTATTTCTAAAGTCACTTGTCTTCCAAATCTCACCTAACATTTGTGTCTCTGTGACTCAACCTTTGACACTGGAAAATCTTAAAGGGAAAGACAAAACCTGACTGATGTTTTAAAAATCTTACTTTGACTGTTCTGTGAAGAAGAGATAGTGGAGGCTAGGTGAATCCAGGCAGAAGTGGCAAGGATAAGCAGGCCGTTCCAAAACTGAACTGCAGGGCAAGATATCCACTGCTTATAAGTTTTCCAATCATAGGTATTTGCATGGATGATACTGCCATAAATGATAATTCGAAGAAGCATAAAAAGAAAAGAATAAATTCCATTCCTCTTTGTCAATCCAGAATTCAGGAATAAATTGTTCTTCTGTATTGTTTAATTTGTGGATTGACAGAAACCACAGTTATATTTTAGAAATAAATTTCCATTTTGGAGGATATTCATAAGATTTTGAACTGAGACAGTAGGAAATAAAAAATGAATGGTTTTGGACTCAAGTAAGTTTTGCATTTTATATTAATCTTCAGTCTATTCTGGAAAACTAATGGACTCTTTCATGGGCATATATCTTTAGTAGACTGTCTTTCCTTTATCCTTCTCTTCTAAAGAAAAGATCAAAATTATTTGAGAGTTCTATCTTGACTGTTTTAAAAACTGAGCCCATGTAATTTCTGCTGAAGAAATACAGAACCAGTTCCAGGGGCAGGATTGTTAATTCTCTTTTATTTTCTGAGACTAAGGAAATTACAAGCACCCTAGACTTTTGAACATAATTTTCTGCCTACCCTAAACTTATTTCAGAAAACCATCTTCACACACATGATCAGGGTTTAATGCACATTTTGAGAGCCATATCTATGAACAGCTTGAAAATTCTTCAAAAAACCAATCAGTTCCTTGAATATATATATAAAGTTCACCTATCTTTCTCCCTGATTCATGAAAGAAGAAAAGAAAAAAAAATGCAGAACATGACAGGGACTTAGGAAAGAACTTTTTTATTTCTTGTGTAAAATATTGAGAAACTACAAGGAAACCAATATATATGTACATACATATATACATATATATTGTCTGCTAATTATTCTTTCTTCTTTTGTCCCATCTCTTATTGGACCAAGGTATGAATTTCTTTGAGTTAAGCACCATTAACTACATTGTTCACTCAAGTTATTTCATGTGTCTCACCTTGCTTTCCAGGAGTTTACTTTGTATTTTGATTCCTTTTGAAGCATTTGCTGCTATGACAAATTCTAAACAAATGGACTATTTGCACTCCTTCCTAATCTGAACTCCCTGTATCCTTCCCATCTGCTTAGGTGCATAGGTAGTGAAATGTACAGAGCAATAGAATTTGGACAACTGAAGAAACGAAGTAGCAATCTCTAAAAAACTCAACATAGACTTCCAGGAATTGATTAATGACTATGAGCTTCGACATAAACATATATACATATATTTACATATATGTTTGCTGATATGTATGGAAGTGGAACTCGGGGCTTAACATACAATTAACTCTTTAGCTACTCCAGCTGAATTTCCATTCATTTCACTTTTTAGGATCAGCCAGAGGAAGTGAAGTATACTCTCGAATCAATCACACAGGATACTGCCTTATGGGAGCCCATATTTAACTTCTTCATGCCCACAAATCCTCTGCAAAACATACTTTACATCTTCAGTCCTTTCCCTCACTTTTTTTCTTTTCCTCTGTTTTCCTTTTCTCTCTTCCTATAAAATATGAAGATCATTTATAATTTTGTTTAGTCAAATTCAAGAACAATTTACATTTTTTAAAAGTATGTTTCTGTGGAAAAAAACTTTATGTTCCCTGAGGATATTTGAAAATCAATTTATGACAAGGAAGTTGTCATAAGTTTTCCATACTCTTATAGCTTGTGAAGTAGCTTGCCTTTGGTTTCTTTGATCATATTTCTATTTTTAATCCTTTATATTGACTCCCCCTTCTCTCCTCCTCCCTCTACACTACATCTTCTTCACACATTCTTGTTTACTGAAATGGTAGTTCCAAAATGACAGCATGTATCCTCCAGATTAAACCTTTAGTGGGTTCCTTGTACTCTGAGACAAGTTCTGAACCCAAAATCTGTTCTTGGAACTTGCAAGCTATGTTTTCAATTCTATTTCAGGATGCTTGTTTCTATCAGTTGAAACCACCTCACTGATGTCTTAGATCTCAGAGAGAAACCACACTATTTTTACAGTTATCTGTAGATATGCATTTCTTTTAAAGATATTATAATTTAAATTTTTAATTTAAAATTTTAAAGATGATTTGTTTTGTTCACTTAGAAATATTTTTAAAATTTTGAGAAAAGTTTTTGCACTGCTTGTGAATCTATGATTGTTTTCAATTTAATTTTAATAGTTTTGAGAATTGTATACATGAGTATTTTATTTACATCATTTCCACCCCTCTTTCTATCCCTGCAACTCCTCCTGTACCTTCCACCCCTTTCAAATTTATGATCTTTTCTTCTCTATTTTTACATGTAGTGTTGCTCATAGGCTTATGTGTTTGGGATTGACCACTTGGAATTGGATAACCTATCAGGGGGCTCATCCCTGGAAAATTCAGAATAATTCTCTCTCATTAGCCTCAGAAATTCCCCCTTACCTTGTATGTCAACTGGTGTCATTCTGTTGGTGCTGTTTTGAGTGACGACATCCCTCAGAGTTCATTATGTACCTTCCCATTTAAAGACATAATCTTGTCTCAAATGTCTTGGTTCTCTGGATCTTATGATCTATGCATCTCCTTTCTGTGACAATCCCAAAACATTAGATGTAGCTGTTTTGGTTTTGTTTTCAAGTATACTAAGTGAGTTTGGACTTCAATGGCCAGTTGTTCTTTTCATTTTGACAGATTGAGGATTTCAGTAATGGTCTCTACTGCAAAAATCAGTTGTTTTGTTTGTTTGTTTTGATGGTGATAGAAGTGATACTGATCTGTGGTTATAAGAACATATAATTAGAATTCAGTTAGATATATTTATCCCTCTCAGGTCTCTGAGGTGGTTGAAGAACAGATAGCTAGAGTCTCATAATTTAATTTTGAGTTGTTTAGGAGTCAAGAGAGTGTTATAGATCTAAGAAGATACTTTTAAAATTGTGTTGCAAGTTAGTATGAATGTTGAGTTAGATATAGATCTTTAAATGCATGGAGATGTTTAGATAGTAGAATGTTAAAGTCAGGGGCCAAATACATATGGACTGGTCATTGGGAATGTACGTTAAGCCATATAACCCTCATAACTGTGGCCTAATTACCTCTGTTGTACTGTATTGTATTTGTTATTATAAGAGAAAGAGCCATTTGTTGGACTGAAAGGGGAAACTGTAGGGGGAAATAAGATATACCTTAAACTTAAAAGAAAAAAAAAAGGAAGAGGATGGGGAGTTGAGGGTGGGAGGGTGGGACTGGAGGGGGAATAGGGAGGGGACTGCGATTGAGATGTAACTTGAAGAAATAAAAAATAAAGCAAAAAAAAGAAATATTCTCATTTATGAGAGTGGCTGTTGTAGATTCTTATCTAGGGATCGTGATTTCACTAGCCATCGGTAATCGGCTTGGCTTGCAGTACTAGGCATGAATTCTGTCCTATTGACTAGACTTTAAATCCAATTAGATGACTGATTTTATTACACTCGAAATATAAATGCTACTATTGCACCCTTGGGGATGCCTTGCTGTGCTGGTCATTGATGTGGTTCACAGGCTGTACAAGATGGTAGGATTATCGAATGCCTTCTTTCTTGGCAGGTTTCACAGCCTCTTAAGATCTATAAGAGCTAGTCCTCTGGAAAGAGGTTTCAGGGTCAGGTTCATAATCATATTTCAATATTATCTTTAAAGGAAACATTTCAATCCGATGATACATTGCCATCTGAGTCTAAAAAAGTGTTAATAACAATGTCATAGAAAGTACTAATAGAGGAAAGAAACAATGTAGTAAGTTACTATGCTAAAAACTACAAAATAAAGACAGGAAGTACATTATCCCTCTTAATATTGGCTGAAATTTTTTATATCAGTGTGGAGACCAAGATCTCAAATTTATTAGAATTGTAGTTGGTTGCAAAGGGAATGAGTGGTTCTAAAGGCATCAGTACAAGTAGTCATCAGAGGAAATATTTTCCTGTAAACAATTTATCACTGAACAATTTTTTAAAGGTAGACATCCATTTTTTTTTAATGTGAGTGTCCATGAAGCTAAAGTTTTAAAATGTTGGGGTAATGGTAGTTAAACTTTAATTTCTTGCTCCTGAATGTGAATGAAAGCTCATGAAACCAAGCCACATAATACCACAACAGTTATATGAAGAATAATACTCACAGGCCCAACTTGAAGTGTATTATTATATTAACCCATGACTTGGAAGACTTTAATTCTTTTGCATAAAGAATGAGAGAAAGAGTGGGTGGGAGTATTAATACTGCACAAATTATAATTTTTCTCTCTCTCTTTTAGCTCTGGAACACTAACTTTGGTTAAAAACCTAACAACAATCTTAAAACAAACTGAAACGTGAAAATCCAGCCATTGTTGTCAACTCTGTACATGTTCTTTACAGATTTCTCTCATAGTGATGGTATCTACCCTGAAGTTATTTTGTGCTGCTTGTCAGATCAAATTAAAATCACAGGGATACAAAGAAAGGCTGGTAGAAGAGACCATTCTTTCTAGGAAAGTAGCTGTTACTATTAGATTCAGATCAAGAGACTGGTCTGTCAGTCACCATGGTAGTTCTACCACTTTGAAGCCATGACATATTCCTGGAAAATAAAATAACCCCGTTTCATCAAATAAATGAAACTATTAGACCTTCAAGCTATAATTTATGCAGTAATCCATAGAAATTAATTATTGAATTTGAAAATATTTAAGAAGAAAGGAATTAGAGGCTATATTTCTGGAGTTAGTTATTATTGCAGTTCAAGAATTAAAAAATCAAGATTAATTTGGACAGTTAATAATAACATTCTGATAGTTGTGATTTGTCTTTGACAACTTATTTTAGTGATTTCTTTATGGTTTTTATAAAATATAAACTCTTTTTTTTTTTTTAAGAGAATTAGCTTAATTAGGAGCAGAGGTTAGTAAAGCTAAAGACTTAAACATCCACCACTGAGAAGTTTGGTTTGGGGAAAATAGTTGATTCACATTCTGGTCCAATGTGATAAATGACTTTTTTTCAAAAGTCCTAACCCAAACATTCTACCTTCAACTTTACACCTCAAAACTCCACAACTATGGGCACTTTAAAAACTACAATTTATACATTTTTGGATCAAAATCTCCAGTTACAGTGCCACATCTCCTAGTGTTTCCCTATCTCCTCAGTCATCTTATATATTTTTGAAATATTCTACAATTAGTAGAAAATGAATAAGAAAACTTGTAAAACATGAGTTTTTATTCCTCTTTATAATAGCAAGAACCCACAGTCAAAGCAGAATGATATAATTGATGCTTTGCACAATACACAAAATAGAAATCTTCATAATCTCCTCTGTAATTTATAAAGTGGTTATTGTAATAGGAAAAAAAGACTCCTCTATTTCCTGAGGATCTGTGGCTGATCCTGAGTTTTTAAAAAGATAATGGGCAGATTAATGGGAGAAAGACACACAAATTCGATTTCATAATACTGGTTTTACATGCTCATTTACATTCTTCATACACAAGAAGTGAAGACTAAACGGTGCAGTGCAGGGAGAGTTATCTGTCCTAGCAAGAACTGAAATGCAGCAGCAAGCAGTAGACATTAGAAACCAGGCAGATTCCAGAAACACCCAACACCATATTTGTAAGAAAACACGAAACTCTTAACACAGCGCACTAGGCAAAATAGATAGTAGAGGGGAGAATCCCTCTCAGAGGGGCCGTAAGAAAGAGAGAAAAGAAGAGCTTCAGCAAAGCTCTACAGATACGCCATCTGCCACCACGCGAAAACACACTCAAGATAGAAGATCGCGATGAGCAGAGTAAGTGACATAGGAGAAAAGACCTGCCTTTCTTGTCGTCTAGTGCTTTGCTGGGTAATTGTCTGATAATTGTCTTACACTCAACTCTTTCAGTCGAGGAGAGAAGAAACTTATATCTCTAAATTCCAGGGGCTTTCCCCTCTCCAAGGACTAAAGAAGTGACTCCTGAAAATCAGTATGGACTTGAGTGCCGATCAATGAAGCAAGTCTTCATGGTGGGAAGGGCAAGCTGTCCAGAACAAGGAATCACAGAACACTTACAGCTGAGAACGGCCACCTTACCTCCCTGAGGAGGCCTGAGACTAGTGTAGGAAAGAAAATGAGGGCAGGTACCGCAAAATCATGCTTAGTCTTGCCTTTCTCTCTGCCAGCACAGATTGCTCTGTACTGATGATCCGCTCTGGAATTTCACAGGCCCACAACCACACTACAGAGGATCTGTGGTGTGAAGAAGCTTCCTTCAGAGCAGCGCTTAGCCTAGCTAGCAGGCTGCGGCTGGCTCCACCACATACTGCTTTGGCAAAACTGCACACGGGAAACACTGATGGGGATTCAGCTCAGCACCAGTACGGTAGATCACTCTCTAGCAGAAGAGGCATGGAGGAAATGGCATCTGACATGATGAAGAAGAAATATTGACTAGCAGTTTTTAAAAATTGTTCTGCTTGCTTTTTATATATTTATTGCGTTTCCCTCTTTATTATTTCTTATACCTTTAACACATATATAGGTGGTACGATCTTTTAGATTCTTTCCTTATTTTTCATGCCTCTTTTTCTTTATTCCTTTAATATTAATACTTTATCTTTACCAATAATCTTTCAATTCTGTAGTTATCGAATAGAAATCCTGTATCTTTTATCTTCATTTTTTTTACTGCATATAAATATCTGGTTTGATTTTGATTGTTTCTGTCACAGCAGTCTACTTTTTCCTGTGAGTACAAGTGGGTTTTGAAATTTATTGGTGTCCAATAATAACAGCACCTCCACCCAGAAAAGATGTCCTTCCAACATACTATCAGTATTCATGATGCAGAAACACAAGGAGTGAGAAGCAAGGTGGAGTGGAACCAATAATGATTTAGGAAGACTAGAAGTACTTGAAATGAATGAAAAGTAGAATTTAAGTGCTTAGCTCTTAAAATGATCAATGATTCAAAAGGTGAGTCTACAAACAGTGCAATGAAGTCAGGACATCAACTTAAGCTTTGGGAAAAAAAAAGATTCTGAAATGATAGACACTTTAAGAGCCAAAAACATAAATTCTGGAACTAAAAAGTTAAGTAAATTAAAAGGAGAGGAAATGAAATTCCTGTGGATGCACTACCACCAGGCTAGATCAAATAGAGTAAAGATGATCAGGCATGTAAATGTAAAGGATGTAAAGGAATTTAGATGGCAATAAAGACAAACAAAACCAAAACTAAATCCAAACAATCGTGGTACCAGAAATGTCAAGAATTCTGGCCTTTGGTTGAGAGCCAGAAGCTTATTAGACTCTGGTTAGATGCAGGAATTGAGATGCAGAACACAGTATATAAAACATAGCATAATTATTTTCATTAATGGCTTTTGTCCTTCACAATGTCAGTCTACTATCCATAGAAGATCTGTCAGGTTTCAGGTGAGACTCAGGATCCACATACTACTTGTTTTCTCTCATTTCTTTAAGAATGGACCCTTTCACAGCTTGCATATCTAATGCCACAGGACAGAGGTCCTTTCATTGAATCTCACTGGTAAACTTTGACCTTCAGGGACCAGGATGTTTATTCAAATCTTTCTAAATTTGAGAAGTTATGCTATTATCACTATGAAGTATGTTACTCTATCTTCTTCAATCTCATGTACCTTTAGACCCTTAATATAAATAATACACATAATAAAAATGTAACATTTTTTCCTTTGACTGTTCTAAACCTCCTTAAACTGTGTTCATTGCTTTTTGATTTCATTGATTCACTCTTTCATATGATCTTATGTCTGATTTGCTACCAATGACTTTAATTATTTTCTTTTATTTTTGAGGTTATTGTATAATTACATAATGTTTCCCTTCTCTTTATTCACTCCAAACCTTCCTTCTTTACTCTCTTTCAAATTCATAATCTCTTTTTAAATTAATTTAGAATGTATGTGTGTATAATTGAATATATCACATGCATATATATAATTAAGTTTGCATATGTATATAGCATGTTTAGTCTGTATAATATTTACATTAATGTATATATAGTAAATATACATGGAAGATTATATAGACAAATGTCTATATAATCTTCCTGTATTTATGTTCTCATTAGGTATTGGATAACCATTTGGTGTACTTGTCCCTGGAGAAGATATTTATCTAACATTTAGCATTACTTATTTTCTTTGTAGATTTTTGTGTAGGTCTGAGCCCTTGTGATCTTGCCCTTATCCACTTTGGCATGTTAACTATTATTCATATTGAGATCATATCTAGGCTATTATATGAGAGACTTCATGAATTAGCTTCTTACACTAATAGGAGACACATCTTTGTAAACTGCCTGATCTCCTGGCTCTTACAACCCTATCCACCCACCCCACATGTCCCTAAGCCTTAGGTGTGAGAGTGTTTTGTAGATATGTCCACTGAGACTGGGCTCCATAACTCTGCATTTTGATTGATTGTGGTTTTCTACAGTGGTCTCAGTTTGCTGAAAAGAGAAACATCTTTGATGAGAGGTGAAAGTTACACTTATCTGTGAATAAGGACAGATGTTTAGATTGTTGTTGGAGATTGTGGTGGTTGAATAAAGTGTTGGCTGAGGTTCTCCTCTAAGATCCAGGATGTCTGACCACCTGACCATTTTATA
>CAJQZJ010032455.1:780616-810388 GCA_907164525.1 Lophiomys imhausi
TCTCTGCCAGATTAAAACTTGTAACTCTTGTAATAAGGCACATACAGTACTACTATTCTTAATAGGACCTGCTAATTCTAATACTTTTACTGCGTTGACCACATAAACTGAATCTGAAATCAAATTGAATGCAAATTGACATCTTTTAAACACCTCAATTACTATTTTCAATTCTACTATTTGGGGAGAGCCCGGTTGAAATTGACATAACACGGGCTCTTGTCTTTCTATCAAATAGGCTCCACAGCCTGTCTTTGAGCCATCAGTAAACACATTTGGTGATCCTTGAAGTGGTACTGCTGAAGTAACCTTAGGGAATATTACTGGGTGCTCCTTAAAAAATGATAGCAATGGATGTTTAGGGTAATGGTTATCAATCACTCCTTCAAAGCTACATTGCAATATTGCCCAGTCATCTACAGTGCCACATAAAATCTTAATTTGATAACTGGAATAGGGCACTATTATACTGGCAGGAGCAACTCCAAAAGACTGCAAGCATTGTTGGATACCATTCAAGGCTAAAGCAGCAAGTGCAGTAGGATAATGTTCTATAGATTTTTTTGGAGAAATCTTTGAATAGGTCCATAATAATGGTCCATCCTGCCATAACAATCCTGTAGGTTGACTATAGGTGGCAAATATGCACAATGCAATGGGCTGTCCTTCCTGCCATCTCTTTAGGAAGGCACTCTGTAACCTTTCTTCCACTTTACATAAAGCTTTTCTTGCTTCGTCTGTTAATTGCCTAGGAGAATTAAGTGCTGAGTCACCTTTCAAAATATCATATAGGGGTCTTATTTCATAATTTGGTAGCTTTAAATAGCCTCTTACCCAATTGATATCTCCTAACAACCTTTGAAAATCATTTAAAGTCTTTAAATTATCTTTTCTTATCTCAATCTTTTGAGGTATTATCTTTTCAGGTCCAACCTTCACTCCTAAATAATCAACCACATTTTCCTTTTGAACCTTATCAGGAGCAATAAACAACCTTTTCTTTTTTAATAATAGAACTAATTCTTCATAGGCCCGATCTAACATTTGTTCACTCTTAGCTGCCAGTAAGATATCATCCATATAATAAACACATCTCAAATCTGGAAAATTCTTTCTCAAGGGAGCAATGGCTTCCCCCACATATAGTTGGCACATAGTGGGGCTGTTTGCCATGCCCTGGGGTAATACTACCCATTCAAACCTCTGATCAGGTTCCTCATGGTTACAGGATGGAACAGTAAATGCAAATCTCTCACTATCTTTGGCACACAAAGGGATGGAGAAAAAACAATCTCTTATATCTATAACTATAATGGGCCACGAGGCTGGCAAAGATGATAAAAGCGGCAAGCCGCGTTGCACTGGACCCATGATCTGCATTTGTTGATTTATGGCACGCAGATCATGCAATAATCTCCATTTTCCAGATTTCTTTTTAATGACAAAGATAGGTGTATTCCAGGGAGATACAGATGGTTTTATATGCTTTAAAGACATCTGTTCATCCACTAAATCTTTGGCTGCATTCAATTTTACAGAGGAAAGTGGCCACTGAGGAACCCATACTGGATCCTCCGTCTTCCAAGTTATAGGAATACCCTCCTCAGTGGCCCCTAGGAAAAACCCAGGCCCTGTCTCTTTTGTCTTTGCTGTACAGATAAGGGACTCTTTCGTCCCTGCAAATATTTTCCTAATCCAAAGCCTGGAGCATATCCCATATCTTGCATCATACGTTGGGCTGAATCAGAATAATCATTACTCAATTTAAATCCCATATCCTTTAAAAGTTCTCTTCCCCAAAGGGAGATAGGGAGCTCAAGTACATATGGCTGCATTTCTCCTGAGTGGTTCTCTTGGTCCTGCCACTTTAATAACCTTGCACTCATATCTGGAGTCCTAGCATAACCCAGGCCTTGAAGTGTTTGAGAAGAGGCTTGTACAGGCCAACCTGAAGGCCAGTGTTTCTTTGCTATGATACTCCTATCAGCCCCAGTATCCAAAAGGCCCAGGATCTTTTTACCATCAACTTTTAATTCCAAGACAGGGCGTTGGCCCAAATCCAGGGAGAGAAAAGTCAAATCTGTGCCCGTGGACCCAAAACCATCTTTTCCTCTCTCTCTATCTTTTGCTGCATAGCGGTCATGTAAGCTCGGCAACATGATCAATTGAGCAATTCTATCTCCAGGAGAGATAGCCGTTATACCACGGGGGGAGGCTACCATGATCTTAACCACTCCTGTATAATCTGGATCTATAACTCCAGGATGGACAATAAGTCCTCTCAAGGCCGATGATGACCTCCCTAACAGCAAACCAACTGTACCAGGTTCAAGGGGTCCTTTAAAATCTGTTTCAATTAACTGGACCCCCATTTGGGGTGTTAATACGAGTCTGGTGGTGGAGCAGAGGTCCAATCCTGCTGAGCCTGCAGTGGCTCTCCGCGGTCTCTCGGATGGCGGAGGGTTGGCCATCTCTCTTGATTCTGCTCTTTGTCCTGATTCTCTACTGCCCCATATATTTGTGGGCCCTGAGGTCGTGGGCCCCGCTGTCTGTTTTTTGGACGAGCGCCACCGTAACCTTGAGATAAAGGCTGGCCATGGATGTCTATCACTGAACGGCATTCATTAGCCCAATGGTTCCCTTTTTTACATTTTGGGCATAACCCTGGCCGCCTGGGGCGTTGTACACTTCCTGTACTTTCTGTATTCCTTCCCCTGGGGCACTGTCTTTTAAAGTGTCCCATCTTGCCACACTTAAAACAAACTCCTGAACTTCCTCCACCTTTTTTGGTCAACTGTATTACTGTGGCAGCGAGACCAGCATTAGTTAACGGCCCTCCAAGTTCTCTACACACCTTCATCCAAGCCTCTAGGCCTTTGGTCTTATAAGGGGTGATAGCAGCTCTACATTCTTTGGTACATTGCTCATAGACCAACTGTTTTATTAGTGGCAAAGCAGCATCTGGGTCACCAAAAATCTTCCCTGCTGCCTCCACCATTCGTGCTACAAAATCTGAAAAGGGCTCCATGGGGCCCTTTAGAATCTTAGTTAAGTTCCCACTCACCTCCCCTTTATTAGGAAGAGATCTCCAAGCCTTGATAGCTATCTTGTTTATTTGCTCATAAATCTGAATAGGATATCCTATCTGCTGATTGGCAAATCTCCCCTGCCCAAGCAGCATATCTCTATCCCAGGCTGGATTTCCATCTCTCTGATTATTGGCTGCTTGCTCAGTAGCATACTCAATCAAGAAAGCTTTCCAGTCTAAGTATTGCCCTGGACTTAAACAGGCGCGGACCAGGCCACTCCAATCACTTGGAGTCATACAATGTCTGCTTAATGCTTCCACTTGAGCCATTGTAAAAGAAGCGGTAGTACCATAAGTACGAACCGACTCTGCAAGAGATTTTACCACCTTAAAATCAAGCGGTTCCTCGTACCTGTTCCCTTGTGGGTCTTGATATACAGGACAAGCAAACTGTAATTCTGTTCTTACTTGTGTCCATATCCCCGGGCAGAAAGATCTCCCTACTTTCAGTGACTGAACATGCTGATCTATCTGAGTGGCTTCTGGATATGGAGGAGGAGTTAAAGGCGCCATGGCAACGGCTTTGTTTACACCAGCTGCCGCTAGCGTGGCTGAAGGCGCTGTAGCGACGACTCCGCCCACTCCGACTGCTGCTGACGTGTCAGGCGCCATGGCGACAGCTCCACCCACACCGACTGCAGCAGCGGCTCCTCCCACACCGACTGCCGCCTGCGTGTCCTTCTCTTTTACTTTTTTCTTTTCCTTTTTTCTTATAACAGTCCTCTCCAACTGTTCTAGTAGAGCATGTAGCTCTCCTTCAGAATCTGTGCTCTCTGAGTCCTCAAAATCTCTAAAATCTCTAAAATCTGTAAGATCGGGATAGAGAGGAACTTTCTTTCTGCCTCCCTTTTCACTGTCTGCCTGCTCAAATCTTTCGCCTTTGTCACTGTCTACTTGCTCAGATCTTTCCCCTTGCAGCAATTCCAAGGCTGACTCTCCCTCTCTGATTGCATTACAACATCTCTGATCTTCTAAACAACTCCTCACCATTTTCCAAATCGGTCTTACTCCATGCTTCAGAGTCCCTTGCTCCCAAGCAAAATCCAAGTCCCTGCCTAATTTGTCCCAGCAGGATACCGTAAGATTCCCGGACACCGCAAACCACGGAGCCACGGAATCACACTCATTCAAAAATCTTTCTAGGGTAGACTTCTTAATCTTCAAATTCCTAGCTAAAAGTAGCTCCTGAAGAGCCAGAAAAATTGGGTGTGACTCAGACAACCCCATGTTTAAAAATTTACTTTTGGTTTGCAGCTTCTCCACGAAACTGTATCTTTTGTTCGCTATCTCCGCGAAACCTTACCGTATGTTCACTATCTCCGCGAAACCTTACCGTACGTTCGCTATTATCCGCGAAACTTTACCTTGCGTTCGCTATCTCCGTGAAACTTTATTGTCCTGATTTATCCCAGGAACTTACCAGTGCACTGCCCCTGACTGCAAGAGTTCTGAGTCTTTTCTGGTTCCCCGTACTGGCCAACACTTGTCGCGTCCCTCTCGACCGGCAAGAACGACGCAACTCGCAAAAGCTCTTCTCAAGCAGTTTATTCAGGTCCCTTGTAAACAGTCTTCCGAATGCCCGGGCAGACCCAACCCACAGGCTAAATACTAAATGAACAGCCAATCAAGTAAAGCCACGTAGTGCAATCTTAGAGGCCCACGTATGCGGAAGCAAGCCAGATCAGCGGTCTTTGCCAAATATGGACTTGTTTACCACCGAGAGCGCTCACCGTCGGGCTGGTGGAAGGCGGAGACCAGCGCCATCTTTAAGGCGCGGCACGTCGCAGCTCTCTTCAGAATATAGGTGATATGAAACATAAACTTGAAGGCAACACAAAAAAGACTCCACAGGCTTTTTTTTTTTATTTATTTGCTTATATGCCTATGCTAGCACCAGTGGTCAAAGAAGAGGAAGCAGTGAATTTGGAAGGGATTACAGACATGGAAACAATAGGAGCAAAAAGACAGAGGAGAAAATGATGGAATTATATTTTAATTAAGTTTTAAAAAATCTATAATGAATAAAGAAGCAAATCACTTTATGTCCATATATCTTAAGGAGAAGCCAAAATAATACTATTGAGACCATATCCACAATGTTTCCTTTGTTTGGCACAGGTTTTTAAAAATAAATGATGGTGCTTTAGCTCAAAGGCAAAAGTTTCCCAGCAGAAAAGGTGTGATATTTAACTTAGAAATCTACACAATTTCATAAATCTAGCACAGCATGGAAGTTTTGCTCTAAATCACTGTACCATTGTTTTTCAGACAGCCTGTACTGAAGTAATTACGTTTGCTTCTCTTTGTGAAATCTACTGAGAACTGCTCAGTGGATAATGAATGTGATCAGAAAATCTTCAGCACATTCATTTTTAAGCAGTCCTCCACAGTGACTCCTTTTTCTTTTTATCTTCATCTCCACTAAGCAAGAGCATCACAAGTCCAGGATGCTTGAAACTGGTTTCGCCTCATTGGACAATGTGAATTTGGTTCTGGTAGCTTAATTTAGTATTACAGTTTCTATTCATTCTAGGCATACACCAATGTTTCCTCTTTATTAGTTAAAATTAAATATCAGAATGGTGAAGAGCTGAAAATCAAGTTTAAGAAAATTTTTGAGAAATACAACCTCTTGTGATTATTTATATTTGAATGGTATCTGCAAATGAGTCACAATAATCACAATGGAAAATGTTTTTTAAAGAAAAACTACAGAATGAGTGTCTTAGATGGTACAATTTCTGCCTAAAAATAATAATTTCATTTAATGTCCTCTAAGGAAAAAAGAAAAAGAATGGCAAAGATAATTTTATTTATTTTTATTTTTTAATGATTATTTATTACTTCAGGTTACATCTCCATCTCAGTGCCCTCTTTCCACCCCTCACAGTCCCACCCTCACACCATCTACCCACAATCCCTTCCATCCTACTCCTCTGGAGTGGAATGTCCCTACATATCAGTTCCCCGCCCAAGTTCAACAGTCCTATGAGGGCCAAGAGCCTCCTCATACACTGGGGGCCTACAAGGTAGCACCACTAGAGCAAAGTGTCTCATTGACAGGTAACAAAGTCTATGTTCCTGTTTCCTTTGGTGCATTAGTTGTAGTATAGTTGTCCTGTACTATACGGCTAAAATCATATTATAAGTGAATAGATGTCATGTGCATCCTTCTGAGTCTGGGTTAGCTCACTTAGATGAGCTTCTCTAGTTCCATCCATTTTGCTGCAAATTGCATGATTTCGTAGATATTTAAAGAACTCAGTAGTGATTATCTCAAAACAGCTCAAAGGATTTCCTTCAAATCATTCATGAAAAACTAATAAGACAATTACTTTTAATGTAAGTGGGATGATTCAACAATTTTATTGCAATTGATTAGTCAGTATTATTAAATAGCTAATTAAGTATTTATAGCTTGTAGTTATTTAATGCAAAACACTTTTATAAATAAATGTTTAAAAGTATAAAGACATCACATAAATTTAATGATGTTTATGAATTTGAAAGAAATGGAAACATTAAGCATTCTCAGGTACTAACTATGTCTAATCTATAGCCTATTTTCTTAAAAATGGTTAGATTATGCCGTTCATTTTCTAAATCAGTTCATCTTTCTCCATCTTACCTCCATACTGACAAGGAAGCACAGCAGTGACAATTTTATGTGGTAAGCAAAGGCCCCCAGGATAGCTGGGGATCTTAGTCCAGTATTTGAAGCTGAATATGTGAAACAAACCTGCTTTTTTATGCTAGTTGCTAACTCCAGGAGGTCCACTTGTTAACTTGACATAGTTACTGTTATTTTCACTTGTGTTTTCTGTAACTAGGAAGCTATTATTCACAGATGCACCCAAGAGCATGAATCCTAGGCAATAACTGCTAAGGAATCTTCAGTATTAGATTCTTTTGGAAGGTAAATTGGCTACCCAAGGGGATAATAGTGGGGAATAAAGGGCACATACCTATTCATGTATTATATGGGATCACCACTATACACAAGAATCAAATACAACATTTGGAACAAGAAAATTTTCCTCATGCTTCAGCTAGAAATCATGACTTATAAAATAAATATGGACCTAGAGAGCTGTATTTTTAAACAGCTAACTTTCAGGTTCAGAGAATTTTAAAATTGTGGAATATTTCTAAAAATATTACAGAGTTCCTGTGTATCACCTGCTCAGGGATCTGCATTTTATCAGACACATTTTACTACGAGACACATATTTTAAAATTCACATTAAAAAATAGGTCTGCCACTGAAGAGGAAGGAGAAATATTTCTACTGAAAAATTAATGGGATGAAAAAGTGACACTGTTAAAACTTAGAAAAGATTTGACATGCATTGACCATGAAATTTCAGGGCTTGTAACAAGACTTAATTTTACAATTTTGCAAGTTGGGGGATTTTTAAATTTTTCTTTCTATCATAGAAACAGCCCTGGTCTGAATCTATATGTAGGAGACACTGAGTTCTGAAGAGTCAAACAGAACTCACCAAGAGTAAAGCAGTTGATGACCTCAGGAAGAAATTCACAAGTCTAACATCAGTTTAGGCTTAAATAGTAAGTTTGAGGTCAGCCTGCAGTATGCAGCGAAACACTAACCCACAAAAATAAAACTAGTGTTCAATAAATTGGACTCTATTAGACAGATCTTTCTAGATTGGTATATGTGATAAAAGATGCAATTCTATAAGTCAGAAGCTTCTTCTGTTATAAAATGACAAATTCTTCAAACTCCAAGTTACATCGAGGATTTCTTAGTTACAGAACACTTTCTGTGAATTATTATTGCATGCATAAAATTCTGAGTTATTTTGTATACTTGATTTTGTAATACAAATAACACATGCCTTTAAAATGGAAATTTAATATAATCTAGCAGAGAACAAATAAATGTAATCAATAGCTGCTTTTTAAAGTGTATTTATTAAAGGAATGTTGAACCTGTAATTCTTAAAATGATATTTGGAAAATGATTTCATAGTTTAATTTTATACACTAGCCTGGTGTATTAATGGATGTATCTCAGAAATGAATAAATTCATCATCATGAAAGAGCTGATAGATTTCTGACAATGCTATGACAGCTGAATTAATGTGTGTGAAGTATTAGTATTGATGATAAACATTAATAAATGCTGAAGGTAGTTGAACTAAAAGTGATGTAAAACAATTTTTGCTTATTTTCAAAATACATCCAGCAAGGTATAGATATCACTTATTTATTACTAGAAGAAGCATTTCATTTTAAATCAGAGTATCAGCTACTGGAAGATTTTTATAGAGATTCTATGTATGATGGTTAGGTCTACCATGATCATAATTATTTTTCCTTTCAGTAATTACTTTAAAAACTTTCAACATATTACAATTTTTAGCTAGTATTTCATATTCATGAGATTTATCTTTAAAATAAACTGAGTATTCTTAAAAGATCTAGCAGTTATGAAATATATAACACCCACTAATTTTGACTACCTTTTCTACTAGTGTGTCATTAATATTCTATAAAATTACAGAAAAGACTATGCTTCAATCAGGATCTAAACTGTACATTGAATTTTGAGTTATTTCAAAGAAAAAGCATTTTGGACTTTTTATTTTTATTTCTTGAATTAAATGATAGGAGGATGGGAAGTCTGCTGTATGATGTGCCTCCCAGGCATGACCAGGAAATTTCACCCATAAAATATCAACATGTCTGCCTAAACAAGAAGTGAAAAATCTTAACAATAGTTGACATTACATGGAAGAAATCTCACGAGGGACCACCCCTTAATGAATAGCTAAAAGCAATGAACAACCTCAGAGAGAACAAAAATTAATCTTCCCCAGGGATGAGCATCCAATACCAAATAGTCAGCCCTAAATACACACACACATGACAGAGAGAGAGTGAGAGAGAGGCAACCCTGATATAACTCAGCAGGTTGCATATATGTTTGTTCACTTATATGTATGTATAACAACAGTGGTTAAGGAAGAGTCTGTGACTTTAGGAGAGGAGGGAGCAGTTGATATGGGACAGTTCGAATGGAGGAGAGGAACAGTAGAAATGATGGAATGACATTTAAATGTTTTAATACATGCCTCATATTCGTCTTATTCCTTTTACAATATGGACTATCAAAAGGAGATAGTATAATGCAAATACATGATTCAAAATACCTGAATCTTCTCCATGCAGTGGAGAAGAAACTTCTCATGTTGTTGTGCTCTTTAAATGTGTAAGTATCATATTGCAACAACTGTCACAAAAATAATATAAACACAGGAAATGGACTTGAAGGGAGCAGTAGCAGTTGTAAAGTGTGACAGAGAGATAAGAAAGGGTGGAGCCTGAGCACATGCAGAAAGTGTTACATACATGTAAACAGCTGTGATAGAGCAAATTTAATATGAATAAAGAAAAAATTATTACAAGAAGACAGACTTGTGACTAGAAGCTAATATTTCATAATTTTTGATAAGCATTATTTGAAGATCCTGCCGTAGTTAAATTATAGTGTCAACAGAAACACTAATTGTCTTAAAATGAATCAGGCTTTTACTTTTGGCTCTAGGACTAGTTTTCCTGACATTTTAAATTACCAGTAGACCATAGAAAACTATGCCTCAAGTTTTAGAATAACATGCATAAATATTTGGAAAAAATCATTCAAATTTGTAGAAATAACAGAAAATAATTCTGCACACATAAAGTTTGAG
Organism: Lophiomys imhausi; assembly: GCA_907164525.1. Lineage (NCBI taxonomy): Eukaryota > Metazoa > Chordata > Mammalia > Rodentia > Muridae > Lophiomys > Lophiomys imhausi. The sequence goes on from CAJQZJ010032455.1 coordinate 790,422, forward strand.
GCAATATACTCCTAGTCTCATCTGAAACCTGTTGAAAAGTTTAAAACTTATCAGCTAAGATCATCTTCTCCACCATGATCTAAATATTTTTCTTGGATGTGATGTAGCTTTGTGTGTAGAAGTTATCAGCAATGTATTTCTTATTGCACATGCTCCTAGAGGATATTGCAGTTTAATTATGTTATTAAGGACCATGGACTGTGAAAAAATAGAAATACAGTATAGCATTAAGAATTATTTTTTCTGGTTGTGAGCCTAGCCTTTAATGGCTGAACCATCTCTCCAGCTCTCTGAGGTGGTTGAAGAATAGACAGCTTGAGTCTCATAGCTAAATTTTGAGTTGTTTAGGAATCAAGAGGGCGTTCTAGATCTAAGAAGATGGTTATAATAGTGATGCAAGTTAGTATGAAAGCTAAGTCAGTTATAGAACTTTAAACTCATGGAGATGGTTAGAAGGTAGAAGGTTAAAGTCAGGGGCCAAATATGTATGAACTGGACATTGGGAAGGTATACTGGGCCATTTAACTCTCATAAATGTTGCATATTTAATTCTGCTGTTTTGTATAGAATTTACTGTTATAAGAGAAAGAACCATTTGTTGGAATGAAAAGAGAAGCTGTTGGGGGGGGAAGAGGGTGGAAGGGTGGGACAGGAAGGGGGAATAGGGAAGGGTTTGCGACTGAGATGTAACTTGAAAAAAAATAAAGTACTTATAAAAAAAAAGAATTAATTTTTCACAAAACTTCAGTAAGAGGTAGCTATTGATCACTTCTGTACAAACTGAACCAGTATACATTCAAAACATAATCATGAATCATAATTGTCCCTAGAATTCTTATGTAACTTTTTGTTTTTATTTTGGTCAAACCAAATCATATGAAGTTGTTATTACTCTTTTCTGATTATACTGAAAAATGAAAATACCCAAAGTGATTGTCTATTTAATGCTTTCAGCACACTGATCTGTTAAGAGCCAGGAGCTAGCACTAGGATTTCTGTGTTTGTCTCCATCTGCTGAAGTAAGAAGCTTCTCTGGGCATGGCTGAAAAAGAACTGCTCAATGAATATGATGTCATATCCTTAGTAGTTATCTTATCACTATGTTTCTTTTCTATTATAATGTTTATTTATTACATCAAGTTACATCTCCATCATAGTGCCCTCTTTCCACCCCTCCTGGTTCCACCCTCCCACCCTCTCTTCCCTCTCCCACCCATCTCACTCCTACAACGTGGAGTGTCCCTACAAATCAGTCCTTCTCAGTTCAACAGTCTTATGAGGGCTAAGAGCATCCTCTTGCACTGGGGGCCTACATGGTAGCACCCCTAGGGCAAATAATCCCATTGATAGGTAACAAAGTCTATGTTCCTGATCTTTTTGGTGTGTTGGTTGTAGGATAGTTATCCTGTACCATATGGCTAAAATCCAATTATAAGTTAGTAGAAGCCATGTGCATCTTTCTGAGTCTGGGTTAGCTCACTCAGGATGACCTTTTCTAGTTCCATCCATTTGGCTGCAAATTGCATGATTTCCTTGTTTCTGATAGCTGAATAGTATTCCATGTGTAAATGTACCACAATTTTTTTTTTATCCATTCATCAGTTGAAGGGCATCTGGGCTGATTCCAGTTTCTAGCAATTACAAATAAGGCTGCTATGAACATAGCTGAGGAGATGTCCTTGTGGTTTGGTGAGGATTCGTTTGGGTGGATACTCAGAATTGCTATGGCTGGGTCTCGAGGTAGGCTATTCCAAGTTTTCTAAGATTTCTCCAGACTGATTTCCATAGTGGTTGTATAAGTTTGCACTCATACATACAAGTATACAAGTAGAGGTCAGACAACTATTTAAAGGATTTTTTTCACTTGTTTGGTTCCTTTCACAATGTGGGTCTCAGAGATTGTCATCAGAGTTGTAAGTAAGTGCCTTTTCATGTTGGGCATCTTATTGTCCCTAAGAAATTTTCAAATAGATAAGCAAAATTAAATACAGTTAAATAGTACATATAATATAGTAATAGTCCTTAATATGTTAAAGCCTAATTAGGTATGAAAAGTCACTCTTCATACATCATATCTTCATTAGAAATATTTTCTTCTTCATTTTCAAAAGTTCAAATATTTGGTTTTAGATCTCTCAGTTTATTTGATAATTTTATAAGTGGCTCAATATTATTAGTTAATGATATAATCCATGTGTTTTTTAAAACTAATATGTTATTTTCTGTATTGTTTCTGTTGATTTTCATTTGACAAATATTTGAGATTATGGGAATGACCTTATGTGACTTTCAAGTTTTCCTGAAACTAGCTGGATGTCTTCAGCAATCAAACATGCTACATGAAGAAACAGAAGTTGTTGGTTGTTTAAGAACAATGACTCTAAAAGTTATATTTTTGTATGGAGGTGAGTCCTGGTTGTATTTCTTAATACTTTTTATTTAACAGTTAAATTATGAAGATTATTTATTGAGAGTGGCTCATGACATGTACCATGCAAATCATTGGTTTTACAACTCAGCAACACTCATATTTTCCCGAATTTGCAAGTTCAGTACTTTATGTCTTAATTCATGGTGTGTTTAAAAAAAGTGTAAAATCAGAGAGTGAATATTCTAAGCTTTTCATCTTAGAATTTCTATTAGAACTACATGAAATTTCCAAGAAAGCACAGAAGCAGTTATTGATCACATATAAGTGAGTGAATATAGTTTTATTCCTGCCAAATTAATACATAAAATATGTGGTGAGCCAATCAATTTGTTAGCCTCTGATTTAGGAGAGTTTTTCATTCATTTTCTAAATGTATAATTAAAACTTGAATATACCCTAAAGACAAGGTGAAACCAACTTACTCTAAATAATGAAATCATGAATTCTGGACTTGCTTAATACATTATCTACTTGTACTACTAGATGATAGATGCTGTCAACTGACAGACAAAAGAATGTTATTTGGAAAATCAGTAGGAGTCAAGCAAAAACTTCAAAGCTAATGCTTGTACATTTTTTACTATTCAATGTAATGCAATGGAGAAGCCCAAGATAGATTTTACATGCTTACTTATATTTGTGGTTCTAGTTATTGAGTCCAGGATCTTGTATATGCTGAGGAAGTGCTTTCCTACTAAGCTAAATATCTTGCCCTCAGGTTTCAAAAGAAGATGACATATCTGCTCTAATACAAATGCAAAATATTATATTATTTTGAATAGGAAACAATTGAGCATTGTTATTCAATGTATAAATACCTTGTGTATTAATGTATTAAAATTCATTATTAGATTCATAGCAATTTAATTAAGATAACAGAATTTTACATATATGAAGGCTTAACAACAGATATGAAGATTTGGAATATTATTTCTTTTATATTTGTTTAATTTTTACGCATCATAAGTAATTATTTACTGAAAATATTTCCTACATGTTCATTGAATACTGTGTCTTGAGATGAGTACTAAAAACATGTAATCAGAGCTTTTACTCTTTCTGAAATTCTCATTTACATTCACAAAGTTTGAGTGCTTGAAAAATCAGATTTTAGTTGTAAAGAATGTAAACAGATAACAATCTTGGAGAAATAAATGGTCGAAACTGAGACGAAAATCACCATAGTTTGATATGGATATTGATAGTGTTATGGAGCTTCATATACTATAAGTTAGATTGAGGCAGAAATGAAGAGTAAGCTAATAGAACATGACAAAAGAGAAGCATGCATGTCTACCCAGTCAAAATCCTACATTTACAGTAAAGAAGAAACAATAAATATAAAAGCAATATTCATAACTGATTTGATATTGACAATGCTGCTGCTGAATTTTTTTTTTCTTTCTGCAAATAACTTGACCCAGAACTAGAAAACTGGAGCAAGATCTCACCACAATCTATCTGGCTGCTACTCTGATCTTGACTGGAAACTATGAGAAATAGACACTTTGAAACTAGTTCTATCTCTCCAAATAGATTAAGACAAGATTCATACTTGAACTCTAATATTTCTGCTCTATGTAAAGCACTTAACAAAGTCGATAGGCTAAGGCAATGTCAAAGAGTGCACACAGAGTGTCAGGTTGAAGAGTTCAGACCCACTAAAGTGAGAGCCATGGCAACACAATCTGATCTACTTAACAGTAGCTTCTGCTAGGTTATATTCAGAAAGTATGATGAGAAAGGGTGGGATAAGTGTTGTAACATCGACATAAATATTAGTGTCTTTGGAATTATTTGGCTGAGCTATAAGTCTGGTTTTACTGTTTTTAAGCTTTATTATAGTGACTTGGTTTTCGAACATTTGAAGATGTCATGATATTTATATTAAAAAGTTGTAAGAATTCCATTGCATCAGCACCAGAGAGGTATAAAAATGTCACATGATTTTAGAGAAAATTATTAGAATAGTTTGCTCAAGTGGAAAACAACCTGACATTTTTAAAGCTGTAAATGGATAATTAAATGTGACACCACTGTGTCAGAGGAGAAGGACTAAGGGTGCTCCTAAGAAATGTATGGGTCAATGATAGTAGAATTATAACATGCAGGCCTCACACATTGAGGAGTTAAGAATTAAGGAAGATCTTTGAAGGTGGAATTACATTAAGAATAATGCTTTTGATTTAATGTAGATTAGTTGTACTTAGTATGATATATGGAAGCACCCACCTGCCTGCCTGAGGAATCGTCCTGGAAAGGAATTGCCCTAGTAGATGTACTCATTAAACTCAGAATTTATCCCAGTCATCCATATGGTGATTTAGAACTATGGTAGCTAACCTCTTGTGTGAGAGTAATGATCAGAACTAAACCAAAGAAATACGAAGTGCATTATCAAATACAAAATATTAAGACCCACTTTGTTCATATTTGAAGCCAGCTGTGATTTCATTTATAATCTTAAGTTTTATAACAATTAGCATACACTTTCTTTACCTTTTATATGTATTTCTTTGAGATCGTTGTTGTGAAGTATTTATAAAGCAATCTAACAACTTAAAGTCCAACTCAGAAGATTGATATGAACTGAGTGGTTTTTCTCATCTTAATTGAAAATATAAGCAGTACTTTTTTTTAAATGTTTATTTCTTGGTAGAAAGAACTGAATGATACAATTTCTTTAGTGTGTGGAAGTCTATTCATTCTTTTAAAGAATTATTTTATTTTCTCATCTTTATTAGTTCTTTTACAGTTTTGTACAAGATTTTTTAAACCTATATTCCCCCTTTACCCCTCTTTCCAGATCTAACATGTGTTCTCTTTTTATTTATTTTGTAAGTAAGAGACCATAAGGTATAGTTTGTGTTGTCTGTATACTCTTGGATGTGTAGTTTTCATTGGAGGGTGATTAAACCATCAGAAGCTAATATTTATAAAAGAACTCCTCCTCTCTTCCTCTCTCTATACCTTTCAACTGTTAATAATAACTTAGTGAAAGATTGTATTTTGTGTCTATCTCCTCTCTCCATGCTGGGGTTTTTTTCTAGTCTGAGTTTACAAAGGTGTAATGTTTTAACTACTGTGTTTTCACCAATGAAATTGATCTTCTGTGCCCAAAAAACACTATTTCCATGTAGCTTTGCACTGTCTCTGGCTCTTAAATTCTTTTTGCACCCACTTTTTCAATGATCCCTGAGTTTAATGAAGAAAGGGTTTTATATAATGTCCATTTTAAGGCTAAGAATTTTGCAGTCTCTTACTATTTGCATCTAGCTAAACTGCGGTTCTCTGTGTTAACTATTGCTTACCGAAAAAAGAAGCTTCTCTGGTGAGGCTTTACTGATGCGCTGATCTATTGGCCTGTGTATAAGTCTTTGGAGCTGTTTTAATACAATGTTAATTTAGCACAATAATAATAGAATGTTTTTCTCTAGGGACTATGACGTTTTTTAACACAGCTTCTCTGCCCTGATAATGGTGCCACATATGGGTTTTGCCTTGTGGAACAGGCCAGAAATTCAATCTGGAAGTGGTTGGTTAACCCTTATAACATTTTATGCCACCAATAGACCATTGGCATTTCTTACAAGTTCACAATGTTCAAAGAGTGCACAGTACCTTCTAGTACTGTGAAATCTATCCAGAAGAGATAAAGCTTCCAAGTGAATATCAGCTTGGTGTCTACACAATCTATGAATCAACTGTGCAACATCTGTAGCAGTGGGATCTTACTTAATCTAGATTGTAGCCATGATTGTTGTCAATTGCCTACATATAATATTTGGGGGAATATGGGACATCTCTGATCATCAACTTCAAAAGAAGTATACTACTCTTGACAAGCGTTTTGTATTTATTAGCATGTGATGAATAATATGGGCATTGTGACTTACTGTAGGACAGCTCCATTTAGTTTTTCTAAAAGTGTGAACATATATGTTTTATGTTGCTCCTAAAGTAACAGGTTTCTTTATGACTTTCTTGGAATGCATTTAGTGTTAGTTATCTTTTTCATTTTCCTTCATCTATCCTGGTCCCCATCTTCCTTCTCATTACTATTACTAATTTTAAAACTTGTTACTTTTGTTAATTTCATCAAAGTTTTATAAAAATTTCAATAGAAGTTTCAAATTCATTGGAATGCATTTATTCATAATGATCTCTCATTAATTTTATCACCTTTGTGATATTTAGTGCTGTTGGCTTTCATTAGTAAGGCTATATATCTTCCTATTTTGATTTGATCCACATTTAAATATTTTATTTTTCTGAGGTTAAGTCTTTCTTTTCTCTTTCTTGCTTTTATTCTTTCATTTGATGTCTTACTATGTTTTATTCTGTACTTTAAAATATGTTTTTATTTTATTTGCTTTACAAAGGAAAATTTATATATACAAGGACATATGCATACACACATACATGTACTGTGTGTGTGTGTGTGTGTGTGTGTGTGTGTGTGTTTTAGAGCATGAACACAGCATGAGTTCAGGGTACCCATGTGAAGGTCAGAGGAAGATCTTATAACTTAGGGGAATGTGGATTCTCTGCATCCACAATGTAGATTCCTGAGATGAAACTCAGGTCTTCAGACCCTGTGTCGATCTTGCTAAATTCCTGATAAGATTTTTGTTTGTTTGTTTGTGTGGTATTTTAGGGTTTTTTGTTTGCTTGTTTGTTTGTTTTCTTTTTAAAGACAGAGTCTCTCCATGAAGACCAGGCTTGTCTTTAACTCCTACAGATCTTTCTGCTTCTGTTTCCCTTGTACTGGTAATAATGGTATTATCATTATTCATGTCCTGCTAAAGTCACAATGTTGCTAAAATTTCAAGGTTATAACATACAACATCTCTGTCTTGTACAGAAGGTATTTTCCCTGCAGATATCTTGGTCTTCTGTCTGTAACAATCTTTCTACTCCCCCTATTCATGATATTCTTCCTGTGAACCTTAGGTCTAGGGATTGTGATATACATGTATGGATTTAGGTAGACCACAGTCATTCATCCTCTACATTTTACCAGTTGTGAAGTGTAGAAAAAATGGCAATTAACTGATTTAACCAGTATTTAGGTTATGTTTAATTGGTTGGGTGATAGTTAATCTTTAACCACCAATTAAATATAACCTAAATACTGGTTAAATCATTTAATTAGCCTTTTTTTTTTCCTACATACAGCACCCCACGTTGAGCACCATTTGTAGAAAAAAAATCTATTAAATTGTTTAACAGTATTTATATTATTGTTAATTCATCCTGTTTGTTGTATGTTATATTGTCTCTGACTGATTAAATAAATGCTGAGCCCTGAGATTGGGCAAAGACAGAGAAAGGTGGGACTTCCTGAGATTAGAACACAAAGCCTGCACTTTAGACAGAGGATTAATTTATTTCAGTCAGCAGCAGGAAAAAGGAAGACATACACAATGGGTTAGGAAAAAGAACCTCATTCCACATGGCCAGGAACATCCGCATAATGTGGAGAATGGCAGTCTAAGGGGACGTATGCATATATGGGGTCATATTTGGGTAATAGAATTAAGAGCTAGCTTAGATGGTCCAAGATTGCTCAATTCAGGCCAAGGCTTGTTAAAATCCATCCTGTGTCTCTGTGTGCTCATTTATAATGGCTGGCTAAGGATTAATAGCTGCCAAACCAATTAATGATAATATAAATATGGTTAAACAATTTAGTTCATTTTGTTTCCTACAGTGAATTTCTGTAATTGTCCTCAGCTGTTGCAAAAAGAAGTGACTTCAATAAGGGTTGAGAATTTCACTTATTTATGGGTATAAAAATAAATATGTATGGCTGGGCTCCAGGAACATCTGGCCTCCAATCCTCAGCACTATTCACCTTGCCTAGGAGGTCTGTTGGGTCCCAGTAACATCCAGAAGTCCTGTGGGCATCAGAAATATTCAACCAATACCAGAGACAACCAGATGACTAAAGGCAAGCATAAAAACACAATCAACAAGAGCCAAAACAATATGTTACCACCAGTACTCAAGCAATGGATCACAGTTGAAGAGCAAGGAAATAAGAGAATGATAGAGGCCTTTAAAGAGGAAAGATATACATCCCTCAAAGAAATATAGGGGTTGATATGTTGTCTCTGTTATAAGAAATATAGGGGGCTGGAAAGATGACTCAGCAGTTATCAACACTGACTGCTCTTCCAAAGGAACCCGGTTCAAATCCCAGTACTCACAAGGCAATTCACAGCTGTTTGTAATTGCTGTGCATGGTGGTGCACATCTTTAATCCCATCACTTGAGAGGCAGATGCAGGGATCTCTGTGAGTTCAAAGCCAGCCTAGTCTACAGAGTGAGTTCTAGGATAGCCAAGGCAACACAGAGAAACCCTGTCTCAAAAAAAAAAATAATAAAATAAATAAAAGAAAAGAAAAGAAATAAAAGAAAAAAAGAAGTACAGGAAAATGCAATCAAACAGATAGAGGTCTTTAAAAAGGAAAGGAAAAAATTACTTAAAGAACTACAGGGAAGTACCACAGTTTTTTAATCCATTCCTTGGTTGAGGGACATCTAGGTTGTCTCCAGTTTCTAGCTATTATAAATAAGGCTGGTATGAACATACATGAGGAAATGTCCTTGTGGTTCAGAGAGGAATCATTTGGATGTATACCCAGAAGTGGTATGGCTGGTTCTTGAGATAAAGCTATGTAGAAAAAAATAGCTCTAAATTATTTACTAGTATTTATATTATATTTAATTGGTCCAGTGGTTGTTAATCCTTAACCAGACATTATAAATGGGCACACAGAGACCACATGGATTTTCATAAACCTTGGCCTGAATTGTGCAATCTTAGCCAATCTAAGCTAGCTCTTAATTCTATTACCCAAATATGACCTCATATATACATACGTCTCCTTGTCCCCTTGGACTGCCATTCTCCATGCTATGCAGATGTTCCTGGCCATGAGGAATGAGGTTCTTTATTATAACCCATGGTGTGTGTCCTCCTTCTTCCTGCTCCTGGCTGGAATGAATTAGTCCTTTGTCTAAAGCACAGGCTTCCTGTTCTAATCTCAGGAAGTCTCACCTTTCTCTGTCTTTGCCCAATCTCAGGCCTCAGCATTTATGTAACCAATCAAAGACAATGTAACAGACAGGAAACAGGACTAATTAACATTTAGAATGCTTAATACTACCCCATCAATTCCCTTTTTTTTTTGTCTAATAAAAAGGCTAAATTTTTTAACTCACATAGCAAAAACAATAAGAACACATATGAAAAAATCAAGGAAACCATATATAAAAGGTACACACATAATGTTTACCCTATTTGTATTAAGCAATCTTGAAGAAGAAAACAATCACCTATCTATCTTGGTGTGTCTAAAGTTCTGAAACTAAATAATTTCTATCATATCCTATATTTATAAACCTAAAATTTTTATTTAGACTTGAAAATATCCTTTTAAATCCTAAACAACTCAAGTTAAATTGAAATTTTATAACTATTATGCCTTCAACCCCATCAATGGCATAAGAATGGATAAAGTTATTATTTGAGTAAGTAGGAAGCATAGGAAAGCATCTTCTAAAAAGAAATATGACAGTTTGTTGCCTAGACAGTCCCAAATATCTCTCAATATCGTTGGAGCATCATCTTCAGCCTTCTGGCCAAGCATCTTTCATTGACTAAATTGTGCAGCAGAAAATAAGAAGGATCTTCCCATTCTGTCTCTGCAGAATAAGGATATCCACTTACCTGCATTTAAGCTATGGTCCATCTTTGGACTTTATATAGTCTATTGAGAGAGCAGGGTCATTTTTGCTCAGTAGGAATTATCTCCTGATGGGAGATTTCTTTTTGATGCTCATTGTTTTCTTCCAAGTTAAATGGGAGCTGTCAGGAGCTGACTGTCTTAAATCAAACCATTCTTAAAATAATAAAAACATCTTTAAATGCCATTTTCTGTATGCCTCTGAGGGTTTTGAAGACATCTATTGATCTATCTATCTATCTATCTATCTATCTATCTATCTATCTATCATCTGTCATCTATCCATGAACAAACTGTATATTTTTAACCCTTTACTATCTGTTTAATATATTAAGTCTATTTTGTGATAAATTAAGACTAGTATTTGACATGACCAGAAGCTCAACTGGCCAGTCAAGTTGTATTATCCAGACACCTAAATAGATTGCAGTAGCAACCCATGAAAGGATCAGAAGAAAACCTGTACTTTTAAATGATTTGTGTAGGCACAATACCCTATATAAGTTGAAATATACATAATATGTTTCTAAATATAAAATTTGACACCAATGAATCAAAATTTAACCTTATTTTTATATCAATATACAAAATTCAATACCAATGTATTGAAAGATAACCTTATTTGAGAATAACAATAGTTTTGAGTTTCAGAGCAGATTCAATAATCTATCCATATATCTTATCATTTCTATATTATATACATATATATGCATATATTCCCCTCTTTTTCTTTGCAAGCCTTTCCCCCTATATAAGAGAGAAAGACGGACAGAGAAAAGAAAAAGGCATTTTCAAGTCTAACTTTCTATACCTTGCTTAAAAAGACCATATAACAAATTGTAATCATTACCCCTAAAGAACATTTATAACACATCAAATGACCAAAAAAATTCTCCACATCACTTTTTGGGAATGGGATGTCACTCTCTTAAAACTGCTTCCTGCTGAAATGGGATGCAGAAAACCTGTTTGGGGGCCCACATAAAATGAAAAAAGAAAAGGTTAATCAATTTGATAGTAACATTTGTTGTCTAGTCTCTACATGCTCATCAATTTGAATGTTCTGAGCAATTTGTAGCTTGAAGCTAAACCTTGTTAGGAAAGTGAGGGCTTTATTGAAGTCCTGTCTAGAATAGTCTTTAAGGCTGTGTCATCTCAGCAAGCTGATTGAAGTTGTTCTGGATGCAGATATTTGAGGAAACAGCTATTGGGGCAGTCTATGAGGCTGGACTATTTGGGTTACTTGTCTTATCTTCTTTGGACTCTGGTCCCATTGTTCTGAAAATATATAATTTCTCACAAGTAACATATAGTTCTTCAATTACCAAAATACCTTGGATGTGCAGGATGCACAAATCAATTAAGGAATATTTTTTCTGTTCTTTGAACAGAAGAAAGACATTTGTAAGTCTCCATTCATGCCATATGAAAGGATAACATGCAGTAGTATTACATATATATGCTATATATAATCTATTTTAAATTGAAAATACAGCATAAGACTGTATGGAGTTTAAGTTTTCTCCACTACAGTTGACATAAATTTATTAATTAATTAAAACAGGTTTATTCTGGTTTTGTACACTGGGTTGCCCCAAACTCAAAAGGAACCTATCTGTCTCTTTCTTTGTCTCTCATGTTTTGGGATGAAAGATATGCATTTATATATTTTTTCTTTCCTTTTCTCCTTTATTTTGACATTTAATTTCTATGTGGATATATCTACCCTTATTGAGACAGGGTTTCTCTTTGTAGCTTGTGCTGTCTTGATTTGCTCTGTAGGCTCTGTAGGTTAGATTGGCTCAAACACACAAGGAACCTGTTTTTCCCTTGTCTCCCAAGTTTTGAGATCAAGGTGTTAATTTAAATAATTGAATTACCCTTATTAAACAATAAGGTCAATTAAAACATTTTGTATTAGTTTGAGTTCCAGTTTTCCCATAGAAACCCCATTCTTAAGGAGATTGGTGTAGAATAGTATGATATGCTATTTTATGTTAGCTTTTCTTAGCTGTTGGCTGTGGGAGGCACACAATTTGCATGTTCTTCCCCAACCTAACTCTAGGTCCTTATATTGATTAGCAGAACATATCTCTTGAAACCGGTTCTCCAGTGGGAGCCCCACACCTGAGACTGGCTTGTGACTCCTTTCTCTTTACATAAATTTAACATTATGTGTATTTACCCATTAGATCAGTAAGAATATTATTAAACTTAACATCAAGGAAAAAATGTGTAATTTTTGAATTCTAGACTGTCTTTAGTAATCAGCCTTATCTTATCAGCAGGGTTCCCACCCTGTCTTCATTATTTAAACCAGGGTGGTCTAGAATCCAGAGATCTGTCTGTTTCTTCCTCTAGTGTGATGGGATTAAGGGCATGCACTAGTACCACCCTGCTCAAGTATTTCACTAAATCCCAGATATTAGTAACTCTGTAATCCAGAGAGCAACTTTGAACTGTAATGACAACTTGAAATCTACCAAAAATCTTCAAAAATCTCTTATGTTTTAGCAATGCAAAACCAGAAAAATATCCTTTCTACCTCCCCATATAGGAAAATCAAAGACATTTAAACAAAAGTCAAGCAAAGAAACTACATTCCAAAAGCCTTGGCATGTCTAACCATGGCATCCTGTGCTGCAATTAAAGTTTTGTCCATTATTACTTGGAATCTAGTTTTGACTGTATTTCGTTGGTGGACCCTTCACAGATAGCCCTGACAAGCACCTCGTAGCCAGGGAGCTCTTAGCTCCAGCTGCCATCAATTTTGTATTATCTATGGGAAAGGGCCTCTTTCCTTCCTCCATTATCATTGTTGGCAATTTAGTTTCCATCTGTAAATTCTTTCCTTTAAGACTATCCTAGTCTGAACTTTCTCAAAAAAGATACACAGAGTAAAAAGATACTCAGGGTAAAAATAATTTGTATGATAAGAGGAACAAACTCAATTGGACTCCAAATGTATTGAGACATAATGAATTCCTCCATTTTTAATCTAGGGGGTTAATTCCCTTCTCAAGCTCTGTTTAGAAGGCTGCTGTTTTTTCAGTACTTAAGGATAGCTAAGCTAGCTCTCTGCCTTTGCTGCAAGGCAACAGCTTTTGTTAAGGTAGCTGCACCTTTGAAATGTATGCTCTTTGGCTAGGAAACCGGCTTTCATCCAGGCCTTTCACACTGTAAGCATGGATTCTAATTGCCATAGTTAGATGCCATATGTAAAAACATTAAATTACATTGGGTGCCATTTGTACAAAAATAGCTCTAAATTATTTGTTAGTATTTATATTATATTTAATTGGTTGGCAGCTGTTAATCCTTAAGCAGCCATTATAAAATCCACAGACACCACGTGGATTTTAACAAGCCTTGGCTTGAATTGTGAAATCCTAGCCCATCTAAGGTAGCTCTTAATTCTATTACCCAAATATGACCCTATATATACATATGTTCCCTTGGACTACCATTCTCCAAGCTATGCGGATGTTCCTGGCCATGTGGAATGAGGTTCCTTTTTCTAACCCATGGTGTGTGTCCTCCTTTTCCTGGTGCTGGCTGGAATGAATTAATCCTCTGTCTAAAGCACAGACTTCTTGTTCTAATCTCGGGAAATCACACCTTTCTCTCTCTTTGCCCAATCTCAGGCCTCAGCATTTATTTAACCAATCAGAATCAATGTAACAGTCAGCAAACAGGACCAATTAACATTTAGAATGCTTAACACTACCCCATCAGAGTTATTCCAAGTTTTCTAAGATATCACCAGACTGATTTCCATAGTGCTTGTTCAAGTTTGCACTCCTACCAGCAATGGAGAAGTGTTCCCCTTTCTACACAACCTCACCAGCATGTGCTGTCATTTGAGTTTTTGATCTTAGCCATTCTGACAGGTGTGAGATGGAATCTCAGAGTTGTCTTCAGTTGCATTTTTCTGATGATTAAGGATGTTGAGCATTTCTTCGAGTGTCTCTTGGCCATTTGAGATTCTTCTTTTGTGAATTCTAAGTTTAGCTCTGTTCCCCATGTTTTGATTAAATTATTTGGTTTCATGGTGTTTAATTTTTTGAGTTCTTTATATATTTTGGATATTAGCCCTCTGTCAGATATGGGATTGAAGATATTTTCCCAATCTGTAGGCTGCTGCTATGTTCTAATGACAGGTCCTTTGCCTTACAGAAGCTTTTTGCTTTCATAAGGCCCCATTTATTGATTGCTGGTCTTAGACCTGAGCTATAGGTGTTATGCCCAGGAAGTTTTTTCCTGTGCCAATGAGTTCGAGACTTTTCCCCACTTTCTCTTCTATTAGATTTAGTCTGTCCAGTTTTATGTTAAAATCTTTGATCCAGTTGGACTTAAGTTTTGTGCTAGGTGGGAAATATGGATATATTCTAGTTTTACTAGCAACATTTGTTGAAGATGCTTTCCTTTTTCCATTGTATGGTTTTGGCTTCATTGTCAAAAATTAATAGACCATTGGCATGTGGGTATATTTTTGGGTGTTTTATTTGATTCCATTGACAAACTGATCTGTTTCTATGCAAATACCATTCAATTCTTAATACTGTTGCTCTGTAGTACAGCTTGAAATCGGAAGGTGATACCACCAGATTTTTTTTTTATTGTAAATGATTCATTTTTTCCCATATTTTGGAAATTCCAAAAATTCCAAGTTGAGAATTTTGTTCAAGGTCTGTAAGAATTATGTTGGTATTTTAATGGAAACTGAATCTGTATATTGCTTTTAGTAAGATGGTCATTTTTATTCTGTTGATCCTACCTATCCATGAGCATGGGAGATCTGAAAAAGTATTTGACAATATCCAACATCCTCTCATGATAAACATCTTGGAGAGAGCTGGCATAGAAGTACCATACTTAGAAATAATAAAGACAATATACAGCAAGCCTGTAGCCAACATCAAACTAAATTGAAAGAAACTTAAAATATTTCCCCTAAAATCAGGGACAAGGCAAGGATGCCCACTCTACCCATATCTCTTCAATATAGTACTTGAAGTTCTAGCCACAGGAATAAGACTACTAAAGGTAGCACCATATGATCATAGCATGGTTATCCCATACTTCATGACTAATATCCACTTATAAGTGAGTACATACCATGCATGTCTTTTTGGGTTAAATCACCCAGGATAATATTTTCTAGTTCCAGGCATTTGCCTGCAAGTTTCCTGATGTCCTTGTTTTTAATAGCTAAGTAATATTCCATTGTGTAAATATACCACACTGTCTTTATCCATGTTTTTGGTAGGGACATGTGGGATATTTCCAGTTTCTACCTCGATATTATGAATAAATCTCCTATGAACATAGTTGAGCAGGTATCTGTGTGGTATGGTGGAACAATTTTGGGAATATATACAAGAGTGGTATAGCTGGGTCTGGAGGAAAATATTCTCTATTTTCTGAGAAACCTCCAAATTGTTTTCTAAAGTACGTGTATACATTTGCACTCCCATTAGCAATTGAGGAGTGTTCCCCTTGCTCTATATCCTCACCACAATATGCTTTCTCTTGAGTTATTGATCTTAGCCATCCTGAAAGGTGTAAGATGGAATCTCATAGGAGAAGGGGAAGGGAAATGGGGGGAACAGGGTATATGATGTACGGACTGGGAGTAAGGTAGGCAGGGGGTCTATGATCAGGATGTAAAGTGAATAAATAAATTAATTAATTGGAAAAAGTGTAAATATTTATAATGCAATAGTAATTTAATTACACTGGTTTAGTAAAGTGATAGTAGTAGTTTCTCCTCCAAGGTTCATATCCACTTCATCCATTAGTAGTGATCTAGGTTGAGAGTACCAGGCATAAGTTCACCTCTTATTCTATCATTTGTGGCTCAATTACTGTGTTTTTAAGAGTACAATTTTTAAAATCAAAGTCATTCACTGTATATCTAATATTTTCAATATTTTGATATGTATTTTGAATATTTCAATATGTAGTATTTTACTGTAAACTTTTCTCATATGGATAACTTAGTGCTGTAGTGTTAGGAGAACTATTTGTCAAAGTTTAAATTATTTTCCTTGTTGTTTTATGCCTTAACTTGTGTTTTGTATAATTTTGAAGTTTGCTAACACTTTTATTTAATCATGAAACTATCAAAGTACACAAATATTACAAAACAGAAGAAAGTAAATTGTATTCTGAAATTCCTTTCCATTTCATATATGTGCAAAGTAATTGCAACTTTTCCCTCTACCTTCCCCATGAAACATTTCCTCCCATCTCTTCTCAAATTCATAAATGTAAATAAGTTGTTTAGAATTTTACAATCATAATTGTTCTTTAATTATTTAGTACCAATTTTTTTCTTAGGCTGTGTAGTTGTATCTATATCATTTTAATTCTTAATTATACATTTTTATTTTATGATATTAGGTAGTTATAAGCTTAGAATTTATGTATTACCTGATGAATTATTTCACATTATTTTGAGAAACTATTTCCTGTATTGCCATAAATGTCTATAACCATATTAACTTATTTCTAATAGTTCTTTTTATGTTACAAATTCTTATTTAAGCTCACTGGACACTATCTTGTGTCCCTATTATTGAAGGTGACTCTTACAGGAAGAGTACAACTGAGATTGCTTGTACATAGCATATGAAATATGCTTTTAATTAACCTGTTTGAATGCCTTTGAATGTGTTTATATTTAAATATACAATCTTATTTCTTATTGATTTCCTACTAATTCTCTATTTGTTTCCCTTTTCTTAATACTATTTTGAAACAAGGAGGATTTATGATATTGTATTATTCTCTTCATTCTCTCAGTATTTTTATATTATAACCACTGTTTTGAGATTAGCTTGAAGAGTGTAATATACACCATTAGCTGATTAATTTGATCTACATTATACTCTCACAATGTTGAGAGTATATTACCCACATTCAAGGGAATGTAAAACTATAATTGTTTCTACATCAAAATTTAGTTTATAAATAGTGTTGACATCATGGGGTGCATTAGTGGAAGTACAGAATTTTCAGGGTTAAAGAACACTACATAGTGGTCTGTGGTTCTATAAAACATTCGTGTATTAATACTTAGATACCCAAAACTTCAGTAGCATGTCCTCTAAACATATTAATTTCAACTGTCCTCATTGACTTTTTTTTGTTAATTGTAGTAATGTGTAGAAAAAAAATATTAAATTACATTGGGGTGCCATTTGTAGAAATAATTAAATTGTTCAAGAGTATTTATATTAAATTGGTTAATTCCATGGCTGTTAATCCTTAGCCAGCCATTTTAAATGAACACACACAGACACCATGTGGATTTTAACAAGACTTGGCCTGAGTTGTGCAATCTTAGCCCATCTAAGCTAGCTCATAATTCTGTTATCCAAATATGACCCCATATATACATAAGTCCCCTTGGACTGCCATTTTCAATGCCATGCCGATGTTCCTGGCCATTTGGAATGAGGTTCTTTTTTCTAACCCATGGCATGTATCTTCTTCTTCCTCCTGCTGCTCCTGGCTGGAATAAATTATCCTCTATCTAAAGCACAGGCTTCCTGTTCTAATCTCAGGAAGTTCCACCTTTCTCTGTCTTTGCCCAATCTCAGGCCTCGGCATTTTATTTAACCAATTGGAGTCAATGTAAGTAAAAGACAGAGAGCAGGACCAATTAATCAACATTTAGAATGCTTAACACTACCCCAACAGTAATGTGTTTGATTCTAGTATATTATATATCGCTTTAACTCATTATTTTGTATTTTAAGAGTTTATTTTTATTTTATGCATATGAGCATTTTTTTTCTTTTTCTATGCAAGTACAGTGTATACATGCCTTGTGTTGGCAGAGGCCACAAAACAAACAAAGAAATAAACACACATTCCTCTGGTACTAGAGTCACACAAAGTTGTAATCACCCATGTTGGTGCTGAGGACTGAGCCAGCATTCTATGAAAGTTCAGGGAGTACGTTTACCATACTGTGTTATCTCCATAAGCCCATTATTATTCACCTATAAAGCAACTATTAAATTTAATTGTATATTCAGCTATGCATTGGTCTTTGCACTTTGCAATCATTTTTAGTTTTGGACTACTTCTGATACAGAGTATCCCTCTATAGCTCCATTTTACAGAAATTTTTGTACAATCCAGACTAGATTTTAACAAGTGATATCCTCCTGCCTTTACCTCCTAGTTCTGAGATTGAGTTTTCTTAAGAAAATAAGTGGAAGGAGCGAAGATGGCGGCGACCTACACTGACGCAATTCTGAACGTGGGGAAAAAAGAGCCATAAAAAACACAGAGTTACTGGGCACTGTGCAAAAACCGGAGGGGCTAGACCCCCCCGGGAACGCTCACAGCTCCCAAGGGACTGTTAAAAGTCCCAAGGCAAGGCTCTCCCCATCTCTCACAGACACGGAGGCCACTAAACCAGGGATTCGGGAACTCCCATTTGGTGAGGCGCCTGGTAAGATCGTTCCCAACTTACAGCAGGCAGAATCAGGGTCCACTTGGCCATAGATCGCTGTCCTATTGGGCTCCCCACACATCAGGTTGAACTTATACTACCCACTTAGAAAAGGTTGCGAGATAGTGGAAGCCTTAGCAAGGAACAAACAGGGGGCTCAGCGGGTGGTCCGCAGCCGCTCGTGAAGCAGAGGGCGGGAGGTTCCGAGAGAGCGCAGGAAGCGGGGAACACAAAAGCAGGCGGGAGCGGCCAAATCTCGCACACTCACGATAGCGCAGCTGGGGTGCGAGCACGGCTGGCAGGGCCAAATCCCCGCCAGTCCACGGCAGGTCATCTGGGGAGAGAGACAGGCGTGGGTGGGACCAGGGGTCCGTGCACCCACGGCGGAGCTGCTGGGACGAGAGGTGCACTCAGGCAGCTGGAGGATCCGGGGCTTGGGGTACCCAGAGGACCTGTGGCGGCGCAGACAAGAAGGAAATCAGGCACAGGGTCCAGCCCTGTGGCGAGAAGACTAGAGAGAAACCAGAAATCGGGACCATAGCTGTATCCTGGAAAATCCAGACATATTAGGTGTGGAGCCAGACCCTGTAGGCATCCGGGACGACAAACAAAGCCCACAGAATCTGTGCCTGGGCAAACAGGCCCATATCATCAGAACCATTACAGGCTGATAACTCAGAGTGCAACATAGAGAAGTCTGAATTGGGAGCACTGAAATAATCCTGGTCCATTACTCACAACCTGGGAATAGGCTGCACCAGATCACAGTGCCTCTGGCCATTAAAATCACAGTGACCTTGAAATCCCCCTGTAAGCAACGACAGATAGCCAAGTAACTCGTCCCCTGCACCAAATCATCCACTGTGGTTCCAAGCACATAAAACAGACAGCTAAATGCATCCAATGGCGAAAGGTCAAAAAAAAAAAATAGAAATCAAGGAATTATGACTCCAACAAAGCAGAACCACCCTAGCTCATCCAATTCGGATGACCACACACCAACAGAAACACATGAAAACATTGACAATTCTGCAGTATGGAAAGTGATAGATTCCCTGCAAGAAGAACTTAAATCTATGAAGGAATTCAAAGAAACCACAATTCTACAAATCAAAACAAGGAACAACACCATTAAAGAGCTCCAAGCCAAGGTGACAGAGCTTGAACAGGAAAAGGAAAAAGCCATGAAAGATTTTCATACAAAAGCAAGCAAACTGGAGAAGGAAATGTACAAAACGAACAAAACCATACAAGACATGAAAATAGAAATAGAAACAATAAAGAAAACACAGTCAGAGTTAAAAGAGGAAGT